>JAFMOC010000356.1:625000-651283 GCA_019802505.1 Corydoras sp. C115 | reverse complement strand
TACAGAACACAGCTGAAGTTCAAACATCCATAAATCATCAGCACGCCGTGTCAACAACCGCCGCTCATTTACATATTAAAGCCCCCCCACCGCGGGGATCCGGGTTTATCAGCGCCGGAACCCGGCGGCTCTGAACTCTGAGGAATGTTCCTGTAATCGCTCAGTTAGACAGGGGGGGGGGTGATGGGACGGCGGGGGGGAGGGGACGGCGGGGGCACGTCTGAGGCACCTGTTTCATTAGTGCCACCCATCTTTTATCTCTCCTGTGTCCCCGTCAGCTCGTTAAGCACCCCCCCCCTCGTCAGCGCTGTTAATCACCAAAAACCAACGGAGCGACGGAACCGCTCTAATCCTCGGCTTTTATACGTTCTCACTGAACTGCGCCGGTTCTAACAGATTTCACACAAACCAACCAACGTGTGTGTGTGGGGGGGGGGCATGCTGCATCACTGTATACAGGTGAGATCGCAGTACCTTGATGTTATTGTTCTGTATGTAACACCACCTCCCTGTCATTTTCAGGATTTCAGCAGAACCTCCACCACGTGAACGCCCCCCCCCCCCCCCCCCCCCCCGAGAGATCAATCAGCGGGCGTGGCTGAGGAGACGGCCGCTGTGAGGCAGAGGTGGGTGTCCGTGATTAGCACAGCCAGCGGAAGCATGCGCTCGCGTTCCAGTTTCAGAACAGCGTCTGATTTCTGTGCGAGAACACTGAGCTCATCAGGTTCCTCAGGTCGCAGGTCTGATTAGAACCCCGTCTGATACAAAAACAGTTCCTGGAACTCATTCAACAGTAATCACTCTTTGGTGAGGTTCCACAGAGAACCAGAAACATTGAGGGCCTTTCTGTAGTTTACATTTGGTTCTCCTGTGGGAACCATTTGTTCGTTGCATGTCTGCAGGTTGTGTAGAAATCCATTAGAACCTGAACCTCACTGTTGGAACTCTATTAAAACTTTTATGTTTTACACTAGAGCCAGAACAAACACATAGATCCATCATGGTTCCCACATGGTTCCGTCTGTGCTGTTCTAAATGGCAGGATCTGATTCATCACATCATAATGTTCATCAGTCCAAACGGTCCTCACTTCTCTGAGCTACTTCATTATCCCCCATCTTATAAACACACACACAGACCTACCACACTAATACTCCTGAACTGTAGGGGGAGCCAGAGAGCAACAACACTGCTCTAAACAGATCACCATCACCATCATCATCGCTGGCCATGTTCTCTTTTATTACTTTCACACATTTGGTTTTGGTTCCGTCATAAACAAACCTTCAGTCTTTTCTTTGAGGCTCTAACGTGGAGCATGATTTTGTTCTACTGATGTTCTCCAAACAACCCACGCTACTATTATTTTTCAGAAGAAAGTTCTCCCAATATAAACATAATGCTTATTAAAGGAGTTGGGCTTTTGTATTTGTATGAAGCCGCAGAACCTTTTGGAAGCCTTTTGGAACCGTAAATGGTTCCTGGTGGAATCTATAGCTCCATTAGTTCATTCATTCAAAACATCATGAAGAAAACCATCAGTGCTGTGCATCATGAGGATATCCTGATGATGATGGTGGACTCTGACCTCCAGCGTGGTCTTTGTCATACAGTTCTAGCCTGTAATGGTTCCACAATGAGGGAACCTTGCAGAGGACTTTGAATGGAGCATCTTTTGTCTGGAGTGCTCATGTTTCCTGGAGATCCCGTTTTAAAGATCAGCATTCAGGGATCCTCTCTGACCCGAGGGCTTAGTTCTGCTGCTCTGTGGATCTCAAACTTCACAGATGTTCCACACCAACTTACTCAGAGTGAAGGAACACAGAGAGAGAGGGGGTTCTAAAGGTCCTGAGGCCTGATCTGCTCCAGCGCTTTGTCTCGTGGGGGATGTTGAGATGCTTCCACAGCCTCCAGACAATGGAGGACCCAGAGAGAGAGAGGGAGAGAGAGAGGGAGGTGCGGTACTCACCGGTGCGCGGTTCTGGGGGAACATGGTGCAGCTGTGCGGCGGGCGGTCGGTCTGGTGGTGGAGCTCAGGGGAGCCCCGGCCTCGCTGGCTCGCTCGCTCGGTTCGTTTCCGGACTCGACTCCCTTTGTTGTGTGTCGGTGATCCGCGGGGTGAGGGATGAGCAGCGGCTCCGGCTGAACGCAGGTCTGAACGCAGGGCTGAACGCAGGTCTGCGGACGCCGCGGCGGTGTGGACGCTGCCGCGGTGTGAACGCTGCCTTTGTCCGCTCCTCCGTGTCCCGGTGCTCCGCGCCTCCGGCCGCTCGTCCTCCTCCCTGCGGAACCTCCGGCTTTTCACTGGGACATTCGAGAGCACTTCTTTTTCTTGTGGGAACCCGCGCGCAGATCCCTCCCGCTGCGTCTCAGAGAGGGGGGGGAGAGGGGGGGGGGGGGGGGGGGGTGCGCGTGCGCGAGCGAGCGTCCGGATCGCCGTGATCCTCAGAATCTCTGATTAATAAAGTAAAGCGCGCGCGCGCGGGACGCGTCTTTTCACGCGCTCCTTTCGCGGGACCGTGTTTTATTATTATTATTATTATTATTGTTATTGTTATTATTATTACTGACACGTGCGCGTGCACGTCGGCAGCGCGCGGCCCCGCTCGGTTTTTTTTTTAAATGCTATTCCCACGACACGCAGGGGAGCCGGGGGGGCCGGGGGGGGCGGGGGCCGGGGGCCGGGCGCGCCTCCGTGATTGAATGAGCTCTCCACGTGGGGTTTGACCCAGACGCGAACCGCCTCTCGGACGCCGGCCAATCGCCGCGCGCGCGACCCACGTGGGGCTGCGCCTGATTGGCCGCAGTCACTACTACGGGCTCCGAGACGTCCGTCAAACTCACAAACGAGCCGGCGGGGGGGGGGGGGGGGGGGGGTGCCGGAGACGGTTAACCCCTTCACTCCCTGCAGCTCTGGACCGAGCTGTGAAGGGAAGGGAAGGGAGGGGAAGGGAGGGGAGGGGAGGGGAGGGGGTATTCGGGGGGGTTTTGTTCTTTACTCACTGAGCGCCGTCGCAAACATTCAGATTGAAATGCACGCGGCGGGGCTCTTTTGTCTGAAGGCAGATTTAGTGCGATTCGGGCCCCGGGTCCCTCATCAGCAGGAGGAAAGATGAGAACCCGGTGGTTCTACAACCTTATCTCCATTCTGCCGGCAACACCGATTATTATTTCATTACGTTTCATCAGGTCGATCTTCAGATCTCCATCCATCTCATTTCCACAGAGTGGAGCCTTCAGATCCAGTAGATCCAGTAGATCCCAGTTTGAATGGAGCTCCACCTGGATCCTCGACGTGTCTGACGTCATCAACCTGTTTTCTATCAGACTGTTTGGATCTGGTGTTCATCCATCTATTATCTTCCACTTTATCCTCTTTTAGGGTCCCAGGGTTGCGGGGGGGTTCCCCATGCCCATCCAGGGGAAAACGTTTTGGGTACTGGGCAGATACAACCACGACAGGGGGGGCAATCTATCACTGGGCACACACTCACTCTCTATATGGGGCAATTTGGAAAATTCAATTGACTTGATCCATGTTTTTGGACTGTGGGAGGAAACCTGAGAACCCGGAGGAAACCCACACGGACACGGGGAGAACATGGAAACTCCACCCAGATTGGGATTCGAACCGGAATCCCCATTGCGGACAGGAAAACATGCCAAACCACTAAGCCCCTCTGGTGTTCAGTCATTTGGAAACTTCTTGTGGAATCCGATCTGCATGATTAACACCGCTGAGCACTCTCGATTAATCGGCCCAACCTTTCATCCATTAAAGAAAAGAAACGTGTGAAGTCTCAGAGAACAAAGGGCCGTGTTGAGGTGATCGGTCCAGCTCTGGTGATCAGCTCATCCATACTCGGACGACTCCCTCCACCCAGAGGTGGTGCAGAGCAGACAGTGTACGAGAGTTCCCCGTCATTTCGTCTCCCGTCAGTCACAGAAGGTGATCGTTAATATACATCCTGATCTAATTAACACCTCACTTTAATGTCTTTAATAATTAATGTTGCTGGATTAATGGAGCTGTCTGACTGATCTTTAATAAATGAACATTTGTTCATGAAGTTTCAGCAGCACGTGCTGATGGGTCACATGACACGCCGTTCTCAGGTTTATTTCTCACTCTCATAAGTTTTCATTTGGTTTGCAGAATTAAATAAATTCAATTAAATTAATGAATCATTTAAAATCATCATCACTTAAAAGACTTTCTGTGAATTTAGTGGAGAATCTTTTTTTGTGAGTGTTAGGTGGTTGAACAGGGGTCCGTGTGGATGTGATGTTGATTGCAGCGTGGGTTCACTCAGTGGATCTGGATCTGATGTTCTCCTCCTCAGTGGAGAAGCTCATTACGACGTGTGATTGTCTCGCACGAGCCCAGTGTTTTCTGTTGACCTTGAAAACTCATGAGAAAGCCTATTACAGACAGAGCTGCGCCGCGGCCGGGCGTCCCCGCGCTGTGGGGAAATGTCCTGACAGTGTTTATTGACACGCCGAGGGCCCGGGCCCTTTAGCTCACACCGTAATTGGAGAGATGTAAAAAAAAAGAAATGTCATTTTCTCACAGCAGGAATGACAACCTGCCCCGGGTGCTGCAGAGAAAAACGCAGTGTGGGTAGAGGACCGGGACAGGCTGTAGTAAGAGGTGGAGCTGTGAATTATTACCATTTTTTTACCCATGAATTTTAATGCTTGTCGTTCCTTGCAGGTTGTTCCAGAAATAGAAGTGAACCGGTGCAGGGTGAGTTCACGCTCCTCTGTGTTCTACCGCTCGCCCGTCACTGCTGGTTAGAACCTCAGAACCATCTCTCCAGCTGAGCACTGATGATGTTTCTGTTTACTCTGACAGGTTCAAATCTGATGCCCCGCCTTAATTTGACCGTAATCTACGAATGGCGGTGAGAACATGCAAAATCTCAACATTTTATTTTAGTCCATTTCATCCGCATTCTCTTCCAGCTCCGTCAGCGCAGGAGTCGGACAGATCGATCGGATCTGAAGTCTGATCTAAGCTGAAACCTGGAGCTGGGTGTGAACCCCGTCTCACAGCACCGTGAGTCTGAGGCAGGTCGGAGGTGGGCGGAGCTTCCACAGGGGAATCTTTACTGAAGAACTGTGAGACCGTGGGTGGAGGTGATGTGCATGAGGGTTCTATCAGACTGCGGAACTGGAACTGGAACTGGAACCATATGAACATCTGATGTTTATCGTTCAGGGTCCAGATTCAAACCGGCTCTCTCTCTCTCTCTCTCTCTCTCTCTCTCATGGTCTCTCATCTAATCCTCTTTATCACTCATTGCCCCCCCACACACACACACACACACACACCACACACACACTTAGTTTACAGATGAGTTTCGTGTCAGTACAGAAGCCAGTGCACTGATTTATTGGATTCTTCTCCTCTGAGAATTGCCCCTCCCTCACCCCCCCCTCACCCACCCACCCCTCCACCTCTTACTGTTTCCCCCGAGAAGAGCAGGGTAATGACCCACATCAGAGAGGCTACACACACACACACACACACACACACACACACACACACACACTCGGACACATTTGTACCCGTGGGCGTGTGTAACTGAGATCACAGTTCTCTATGGTGATCTGACTCCTGAATCGGTTCAGTTCTCACTCTGTTCTGATTCAGCAGCAGAGCGTCTGTAATGTTTCATGATCTGATCTTTATAATCTTTATAATCATTTATTTATGAGAAATAGTTTATTAGTTTTTTAATAATGACCCTCAGTGAGAGAGAGAGTTTAATGTGCTTTATTATCTGAATCAGTGCAGAATGCTTCGTATCAGGGGTTTTGTGCCTTTTTACTTTTTTCTCTTTTGGAGATCGAGTTCATAACTTCAGTTCTGTGTCTGTCAGTCAGTAATCTAATCTAATCTAATCTAATCTAATGTTCTGATAATGTTTTTTGAAGGTTAAACTCGATGTGTCTGATGGCGCTTTCAAATAGTCTACGCTTGTTTTGACTAAACTAGTGGAGTTACACTGCCCTCCAGTGTTCACTCTGAGAACTGCAATCGCATCAGCTTAAACTCACTTAAATAAGCGTACACTGTAGGGCTACGTGTGTGTTGGTCGGATACTGATGTTAGAGGATTACCTCTGGTCATTTAAACTCGTCCTTAATGTTCTGAGTGTGATGATTAGAGTTCTGTCTCCCTGTTATTGGGATCAAACTGAATATTTAAATCTACAGTCAGGTTACTTATTTAATCATAAACTCCCATAAACAAACCAGTAGGTCAGCACCATGTCTTTAGACATGTCTTTGTCTCTTCCTGTGTAAGGTCACGGGGGACATGGAAACCTGAGGAGGTGTGAGGACCTGGTTCTGATTCTCTCAGATGTTCGGGTTTGAATTGAATTCAGTGGGAGGTTAAAGGATTAAACGGGTCTCTACATGTCAGAGAAAAAGCTTCAGAACAATAGTTCTGATTCAGCAGTGCTGTGATGATTCCTCCTCCTGCACAGTCACTCTGCTGCCTATCCCGGTGCTTAGCAGATTGTTCATTATAGATGTTTTATGGTTTTTGATCCGTATATCTGAAGCTGCTTTAGATCAATTTTATAAAATATTACAAAAGAAACACCTGCATTTTAAACAAAAGTTTACAGTTAAACCACTTTATTTAAAAATGTTTTATTACAGTTTATTAGTTCATATAAACATCTTCATCAATTCTTCTGTTGTTGCGTCTGATTTATAACATATATTTATAAACGTGTGAGAGAGACCTGCATCTCGCTGTTGCAGTACTAAAACAGACCGCTATGTGGGAGTGTTTCTGTGCTGGATGTCAATTAAGTTGTAGAAACACGAGGTGGCGCTGCACACCTGCACATTATTCTTTATTTTAATTAAAGCCTGGGTTGGGTTCTCAACATCGATGATCGTGATGTTCTGCAAACAGAACCTGAACAACACAAACTCACGAAATTCAATCTGAATAAACTGATCAGGTTTGCAGAAGTTATTCAAAAAGTCAGAAAGCAATGTTTTTTTATGAGAGTCTTAAATAAATGACCTTAATAACTTAACAAATGGTAAATCAAAATGTTAACATCAGATATCTGTACTATATTTATAACTTTTATATATGCTTTATCCTCTATTAGGGTCGCGGTGGGGTTCCCCATGCCCATCCAGGGGAGAACGTCTCGGGCGCCGGGCAGATACACCCAGGACAGGACGCCAACCTATCAGTGGGTACACACTCACTCACACATACACACTCTATATGGGGCAATTTGGAGAACTCAACTGACCTTGAGCCATGTCTTTGGACTGTGGGAGGAAACCCACGTGGACACGGGGGGGAACATGCAAACTCAACCCAGATGGGGATTTGAACCGGGAATCCCTAGTGCTGAGAGGAGAACATGCCAACCACTAAGCCACCGTGCCCTTTATATATTTATATATATATTATATTTGTAACTATCTCAGCGGCCGTTTCTGCTCTTCATGGTGACAGTTGTGAGGAGTTGAGGTTCTGAGGTTGTGGTTTTAACACGTTACAGACTGAGGGCCCCACATTCCGAGCGGCTCCCCTAAATTACCCCCCCCCCCCCCCGGCTGGGGTGTTACCAGTGTTCGTAGTGGGCGTATGGAGCGCGCTGCCGGCGGCGCCCCCTGGCGGCCCTGTGCGGCAGTAACGGTTCCACGCGTTGGGGCTGATGGAGGCTCCGCCTCTGAGCTCAGAGCGGATCAGCAGTGCGCTCGGCTCCGGGATGATCCGTCCGCACGGCGCGGTACCGCGGGACTGAGGAGCGCGCCGCGGGGCACCGGGAGCGGAACAGCGGGCGGCCAGCTCCGACAGGCGGGGACAGTGCGCTCCGGCTCCGGGAGGAGATGATGGCGGCGGCCATAGAGAGAGGAGGGGTCCGGGCCGCCTTCATGAATCCAGGCTCGGGCGGTGTGGGTGTCGGGGTCGGTGGTCTTCCCTCGGTCGGGCTCGTCGTTCCGGGAATCATGGCCGGTTCTGCGGGTTCCGGATCTGCGGGTTCGGGACACGTTCCTGTCCCCATGAACCTTTTTGCGACGTGGGAGATCGACCGGTCGTCACCGAGCTGCGTCCCGAGGTACGAGCCGCTCCATTGTTTCTGCATGCGGGGCTCCGCCGCCGCGCACAACGGCGCGGACACAGGACGGTTCTCCCCGAGGTTCCGGAACCTGAAAGCCCCGAGCGCCGCTCTGCAGACGCGGGATGTTCTTTATGATAGAACCTTTCATTTCCATTCAGCACTCTGATTAATCACTGCTTCAGCACTCTGATCTCTGTGATCGGGGTGGGTGAGTCGGGATGAGTCTGTCACCGGTTCTTTCTCTAGAACCCAAATCTACCGTTTAATACGAATCTGAATCCGGATTCACACACTGAACGCTTCATTCTGTGGTGTTTAGAACGTGTGGACTGTGTATATAGTGTCTTATACATAATGTAGAGTGTGTGTGTATGTATATGTATATATATATATATATACATACATATATATATAGTGTGTATTTTTATATATATGTGTGTGTGTGTATGTATAGTGTGTAATGTGTGTGTATAGTGTGTGTTCTGTGTTGAATTGATGTGACCTATATTTGAGTGCCATCGCCCTTAAGCGTCCAGCCTCTGCTCCGTGCAGTCGTTACACAGTCGTATGTTCTGTAGTCGGGGGTTCTGTAGAACCAGGTCCATTTAGGACGGGCTACTTAAACCAGTGGCATTCATAATGGTGCGTGAAGCTGCTGTTAAAGGGTTTAATGTATCCGTGGGGGGTTGATCTGACACATCAGAGAGATCTGATCAGATTTAAAGGACCGACCCGGACGGATGGGTTAAACTGGAGCAGAATGTCAGAACCTTAAAGATCCCCCCCCCCCCCCCCCCAGAGACTTTCCACAACATTGTGGGGCATGGTTCCAGGGCGCATGGCTGATGGAGGAGGTCAGATGGACTCTGTGGTTTGTACTGGAGCTTTTTTAGGGTGGAGTGTGGGGGGGGGTGGTCCTGTTTATTAAACTGTCCATGTCTTTGGAATCGATCTGGTCCATGTTCCGCGTTCCGCCGTCCTGCTCGCTCATAAAGTGCTAATAAATTCTGTATGACATGATGGTGGGTTCATGCAGGGAGGGTCTGGTGTAACCGGAGGCCAGATGTTTGGGATTATTGGTTGCAGATGTTCTTGCTCATCCGGCCAACTATTTTTCGGTACACGCCCATTTTCTTTTCCACCCCAAAATGCCTCTCCGTCCTCGGTGGCGTGTTCAGGTCCCAGCACCTTAAGGAACCGGCGACCTTTAGCGCGACTCCCCCTGCTGAAAGGTCACGATGTGACCACCAGATCTCCACACAGCACGCACCGCCGCCCCAGAAGGAAATGTGGGTGGGACGTCAAGGACAGATTCTCCGAAAACGGGAGACACTTTATACCCCGGAATATTTGGAATGGGGACAGCTGAGCACTCGGTGCTGCCGGAGCGCTGATCCGGGGCCTGTCCCGCTCCTTTTGGAGCGCTTGGCCGGCGCGGTGCAGCGTGATCTCTGGTTCTGTCGTTACAGAGGCGTGAAACACGCAGCCGGCGAGGGCCGAGCAGCGGGGCTGTAAGCGATCTGCGCAGGACGTCCCGCCGAGGGTTCTGCCCGTCGGAATGCGCGGCATGCGAGGGATCCGTCACCGAGACGTAAACACCGACGGTTCCTCACATCTGAGCGCTGAGGTGACGGGCGGCCCAGCTGTTACCTCACTGCTGTTTTTGGAAGTGCGGTAACCTGGCACAGCGCTGAGCCCCAGGGACGCGGGGGGGGGGGGGGGTGGGACCTCAGGCTCGGGGGGGACGTTCATCACGCCTGTCCTAGATGTGTCATCCTGGAGTCAGGACCAGTAAACAAAGCTTCCTGTTCTTGTTCTTTGGCTCTCCACCGCAGATGTAGACAGATGTTTCTCCAGAGGACGTCTGCAGTTCTCTTCTCTGCTCTTTGGTTCTCGGGTTCTCCAGCCGACTGCGGTGTGATGGTTCACCCTGACAGCTGGCATTCAGGGAAACTTCCAGAAACTTCCAGCAGTTCCTGGTGGAACTCTTTACAGTGAGGAGGTGGCTGCTGTCCAATCTCACGTTTCCTTCTGTCAGTGAGGTTCCTGCAGCACGTCAGTGAGAACCACTTCCGTTAATCAACAGAGAAACCACTTCAGGAACACAGAACCTTTTAATAAAGCAGAATTAAATGCCCCTGATTTGGAGCGTCTGATATAAAGCAGTGGATGGTTCTTGTTTATCACACTCACAGTAAAAGCTCCTGTTGCATTTTGAAAACCACAGTTCCCCTGTCCTCAGACCCCAGGACCCCAACCGTGTGGGGTGGGGTGGGGTGGGGTTTGGTGCTGTGGGGTGGTGTGTTGTGTCTGTAAAAGGAAGTGCTCGATCCTCTTAGTATAAATAAGGCATCACCTGACCTGACCTCACCTGATCACCGCTATTAACACTGTTTGGTTCCCCCCCCTCCCCATCGTGCCCTCATTTCGGGGTCGTCTGCAGTCGTCTGGGTTCTGTGGTTCTGAGTCCCGTTGTTCTGGGTTCCGTGGTTCTGGGTTCCGTGGTTCTGGGTTCCGTGGTTCTGAGTTCCGTGGTTCTGGGTTCCGTGTGAACTCTGCTGATGTCTTTAACATCAATGATTGAACTGATGAATTATTATAATGAGTGATGGTTTTGGGGGTGGAGCCGTGGTGATGGTTCAGTCTGGAGGTTTTAACCCTTTAATCTTGCCGTTGGGTATGAGTCTGATCTCTCATTGGTGGATGTCTTTAATGAGTCTGATCTCTCATTGGTGGATGTCTTTAATGAGTCTGATCTCTCATTGGTGGATGTCTTTAATGAGTCTGATCTCTCATTGGTGGATGTCTTTAATGAGTCTGATCTCTCATTGGTGGATGTCTTTAATGAGTCTGATCTCTCATTGGTGGATGTCTGCAGAGTGAATGGAGAACATGTGTCAGGGCCCCTAAGGACCAAAGGGCCCTCTCTGGGTGTGGGGCCCATGAGCGCTCCTGTCAGCACGGGACGGGGGTGAGGTGTCGGTGAGCTGATGGAGGATCATTCAGCGGAGCTCCTTCAGGCTTCACTCACTGATTACTCAGCTGTCACTCATCCAGGGGGGCGGAGCCTCTGATCAGTCACAACTCAATTCTGCTGCTTTAACTCCAGCTGCTGCTTTAATGTTGACTGTGATGTCACAGCGTTAGTGATGTCACCGCCCTTTGATCCTGACGTTCTGGATGGTTCATCAGAACCACGCCGTGTCGGTGAGGTTTGCTGGTTCGGGCCCCTGGTTCGGGCCCCGGGGCGGTTTGTCGGCGTGTTCTAAAGGCCTGTCGGTCCGCTGAGGGTCAGGACATGGTGCGTTCTGATTGGATGCCGGTGGCAGAGCGCGGTGGGCGCTGAGGGCCCGCGTTCTTTCTGAACTGATGGGGTGCAGTTTGCTGAGTCGACGTGTTTGTTGGTTTGGATAAAGCGCGCCGTTTCTTTGTTCGTTGGGTTCTGCTGTCGTGTTTATAGAACACACACGGCTCTATTGTTCCTCCACCTAAAGCTCCCGACGCCGCACCGCTCCTCGTCCCTCACGCCGCTCGGTCCCCGCCGGGTCTCGGGGCCGTGTGCGGGTGCGTCGCAGGGCGGAGCTCGTCCTTCGTGGAAATCCGGCCGCTGTTCTGTCTTCATTAACCACCTCAAATTAAAACCCTTAATGAGGACCAACAGTTTGGGGAAGGCCCTATCTCAGGGTTAGGGTATAAGGTATCAGGGTTTGGGGGGGTGAGGGGTGGATGTAGTAACAGATGTGTAATAAAGCAGTCCTCTGATTGGACGGTTGGACAGCAGTCAGTGTCCTGCCGTTAGTAAAGAGGAGGTTTAGCTTGTTCTCCCTCTGCGCCGCTGTAATGCGCTCCATCGATCGGCCACCGCCGTTAATGCGACGGTTCTCAGCCGGAGGCGGCGTCCATGCACTTTAACTACATCTGCCACTGGGTCACAGGACGTTTAGAGTTACACACACACACACACACACACACCACCCATACCCCCCCCCCCCCACACACACACACCACCCATACCCCCCCCCCACGCACACACACACCACCCATACCCCCCCCCCACACACACATCACCCATACCCCCCCCCCCACACACACACACCACCCATACCCTCCCCCCCCACACACACACACACACCACACCCATACCCTCCCCCCCCCACACACCACCATACCCCCACACACACACACACACCACCCATACCCCCCCCCCACACACACACACACACACCACCCATACCCCCCCCACACACACACAGGGTTCTAGTGGAATGAGGGCTGAATTCGGTCTCTTTCCGATGCTCTGATGGTGGGTGAGGACGAGGCCCGCTGTTGGGATGTGGAATGAGGACAGGACGCCGTCCCTCCGGTTTCGGGACGTTTCTGACGTTCTCTCAGACTGCGCTTTAATCCGACCGCGTCCCGGAAATCCCGTCACGCTGCCACCGGAGTGTTGCGTAACTCTGATCCTCTAATGGGTGAAGCTCCTAAAGCCCTGATGGAGGAGGTGGATTAGGAGGACACATCCACAGCAGCACGTCCTGACCCCAGATCAGTTTCATCCCTGCAGCTCTGACCGCGGGACGACGTCTCTGCTGAGCCGAGGAACCTTTGGGTCAGGTTATTGGACTCGTCAGAATCCTGGAGCCACACCGCCCTTTGCTGCCCCCTTCAGAATGGAGGCAGTAATATCAGAACACGTCCACGTGGCTCGTCCGGTCGTGTCTCGAGGTTCTGGACGTTGGGAGCCCGCGGTTCCTGCAGGCAGAACGTGGAGCTGAACATGGTTCTGAACTCTCTGAGCACATGCTCCTCACCTGTGAGTGTCTCCTAAGCCACGCCCCCCACTGCAGGTGCACAGAACCTGAGCCTGCGTAGAAAGAATAAAGGCATCAGACCCTGAGATCAGACACAGAACCTCAGTTACACACACACACACACACACACACACACACACATCACCTCACGTCCTAATCCTAAAATCAGTAGCTTATCTGTAAATAAAGTAAAGGGGCGGAGTCTAATGGACTGTGGGAGTTTGGATCTGATACCCGTGTGTTCTGATTGGACCGTTGCATGAGCACATCTCAGGTGCAGCGCTGCGCTGTGTCGTTCTCATGGTTCCAGTCTGGCCCTGTGGTGGCGCTCCTGCTCCCTCAGGTGCTCGGTGTGGGGGGGGGGGGGGGGGTATGGACCTTCAGTGGTGGGCAGTGTTGACCGGTGGGTTCTCACATGTTGCGTCTTTAATTATTTGAGGACCGAAGGCCGCAGTTGCTCATCAGGAGGCGGAACTCCGACTCTGAGTTGAGTAACAGCAGGCCGCCCGCCCGTCGTGCCCGCCCCTCGGCCCGTCGTGCCCGGTCATGTCCTCACTGAGACATTGTTTGGTGGGTTGGCAGCCTTTGCGGGATTCTCCTGAGTTGTGGGAAAACAGAATGTTACGCAAGACCTCGGCCGAACGCGCGGAGCCGAGAGGACCGGGTCCTGCGCCCCTCCGGTCGGTCCCGCTCTCTCTCTCTTCCCATGCTGCCCGGCGCGCGGGTCACTCCGGACGGCCCGGCTGAATGGACGGTGTCAGAGGGCCGAGCTTTGTGCTGACTCAGCGAGAGTTCTCCTTCCTGTTGCTCCATCAATGTGCTGCTCTGTTTGTAGAGATGTTTTCTGAGACCGGAATGTGTTTTTACTTCATCTGATTCTCAGCCTTTGTGTAGCTGCAGTGTGTGTGTGTGTGTGTGTGTGTGTGTGTGTGTGTGTGTGTGTGTGAGTGTGTGTGTGTGTGTGTGTGTGTGTGTGTGTGTGTGTGTGTGAGTGTGAGTGTGAGTGTGTGTGTGTGTATGAGTGTGAGTGTGTGTGTGTGTGTGTGTGAGGGACATTCCTTTGTTAATTAAGGATGTACTGAATGTTCAGCAGCTGCATACGTTTAATAATGAGGGTTCAGCTGACTGAGGGGGTGACACTGAGGGGGGTGATACTGAGGGGAGTGATACTGAGGGGGGGGGGCACTGAGGGGGTGACACTGAGGGGAGTGATACTGAGGGGAGTGATACTGAGGGGAGTGATACTGAGGGGGTGACACTGAGGGGGGTGATACTGAGGGGAGTGATACTGAGGGGGGGGGCACTGAGGGGGTGACACTGAGGGGAGTGATACTGAGGGGAGTGATACTGAGGGGAGTGATACTGAGGGGGTGACACTGAGGGGGGTGATACTGAGGGGAGTGATACTGAGGGGAGTGATACTGAGGGGGGGGGCACTGAGGGGGTGACACTGAGGGGAGTGATACTGAGGGGAGTGATACTGAGGGGGTGACACTGAGGGGAGTGATACTGAGGGGAGTGATACTGAGGGGAGTGATACTGAGGGGGTGACACTGAGGGGGGTGATACTGAGGGGAGTGATACTGAGGGGGGGGGCACTGAGGGGGTGACACTGAGGGGAGTGATACTGAGGGAGTGATACTGAGGGGAGTGATACTGAGGGGGTGACACTGAGGGGGGTGATACTGAGGGGAGTGATACTGAGGGGAGTGATACTGAGGGGGGGGCACTGAGGGGGTGACACTGAGGGGAGTGATACTGAGGGGAGTGATACTGAGGGGGTGACACTGAGGGGAGTGATACTGAGGGGAGTGATACTGAGGGGAGTGATACTGAGGGGGTGACACTGAGGGGGGTGATACTGAGGGGAGTGATACTGAGGGGGGGGGCACTGAGGGGGTGACACTGAGGGGAGTGATACTGAGGGGAGTGATACTGAGGGGAGTGATACTGAGGGGGGTGATACTGAGGGGAGTGATACTGAGGGGAGTGATACTGAGGGGGGGGGCACTGAGGGGGTGACACTGAGGGGAGTGATACTGAGGGGAGTGATACTGAGGGGGTGACACTGAGGGGGGTGATACTGAGGGGAGTGATACTGAGGGGAGTGATACTGAGGGGGGGGGCACTGGGGGGGGGCACTGAAGGGGTGACACTGGGGGGGTGACACTGAAGGGGTGACACTGGGGGGGGGGGGCACTGAGGGGTGACCCTGCTGGAGTGTTGTGTGTGGTGCATGTTGTGTGGAGCGCGGTGTGAACGTGTGTGGAATCCTGTACCATGAAGCTGCTGTGATTTCAGCTGCTGAATGATGAATGAGTGTTGGAGTTGTTGTTCATGTTGGAGTCGTCTCGTGTTGGAGTCGTCTCGTGTTTGGGTCGTCTCGTGTTTGGGTCGTCTCGTGTTTGGGTCGTCTCGTGTTTGGGTCGTCTCGTGTTTGGGTCGTCTCGTGTTTGAGTCGTCTCGTGTTGGAGTCGTCTCGTGTTGGAGTCGTCTCGTGTTGGAGTCGTCTCGTGTTGGAGTCGTCTCGTGTTGGAGTCGTCTCGTGTTGGAGTCGTCTCGTGTTTGGGTCGTCTCGTGTTTGGGTCGTCTCGTGTTTGAGTCGTCTCGTGTTGGAGTCGTCTCGTGTTTGGGTCGTCTCGTGTTTGGGTCGTCTCGTGTTTGGGTCGTCTCGTGTTGGAGTCGTCTCGTGTTGGAGTCGTCTCGTGTTGGAGTCGTCTCGTGTTTGAGTCGTCTCGTGTTGGAGTCGTCTCGTGTTTTTGTCGTCTCGTGTTTGGGTCGTCTCGTGTTTGGGTCGTCTCGTGTTTGGGTCGTCTCGTGTTTGGGTCGTCTCGTGTTGGAGTCGTCTCGTGTTTGAGTCGTCTCGTGTTTGAGTCGTCTCGTGTTGGAGTCGTCTCGTGTTTGGGTCGTCTCGTGTTGGAGTCGTCTCGTGTTGGAGTCGTCTCGTGTTTGGGTCGTCTCGTGTTTGGGTCGTCTCGTGTTTGAGTCGTCTCGTGTTGGAGTCGTCTCGTGTTTGGGTCGTCTCGTGTTTGAGTCGTCTCGTGTTTGGGTCGTCTCGTGTTGGAGTCGTCTCGTGTTGGAGTCGTCTCGTGTTGGAGTCGTCTCGTGTTGGAGTCGTCTCGTGTTGGAGTCGTCTCGTGTTTGAGTCGTCTCGTGTTGGAGTCGTCTCGTGTTTTTGTCGTCTCGTGTTTGGGTCGTCTCGTGTTTGGGTCGTCTCGTGTTTGGGTCGTCTCGTGTTGGAGTCGTCTCGTGTTGGAGTCGTCTCGTGTTGGAGTCGTCTCGTGTTGGAGTCGTCTCGTGTTGGAGTCGTCTCGTGTTTGAGTCGTCTCGTGTTTGAGTCGTCTCGTGTTGGAGTCGTCTCGTGTTGGAGTCGTCTCGTGTTGGAGTTATCTCGTGTCGCAGTTGGAATCCTAAGCCTCTCGTTCTATTCTGCTTTGATGGAGTTGAGGTTCTGTCTGAAGCACCATGACGTCATTATGGAACACACCTCAGATCCTCGTCCCCGCGGGCCTCGTCTCAGTCTGCCCTCCGCTGTCTCCTCAACATGCCGTCTAATTAGTTCCCTGCAGAAGCACAGACACACAAACGAGTGACGTCAGAGCAGCGCTCAGCCTCGTTCTCATGGGTTCTGATGGGTTCTCATGGGTTCTGATGGGTTCTGATGGGTTCTCATGGTGAGTGTCTCTGCAGAGACGAGGGTTCTGTGTGGGCTGTGTGTTGTGAAATAAGAGGATGTTCTGGTATCTGTGTTACTGTACTCTGAGGAGACGCGAGGGCAGGTGTGAGAACACAGTACTCACAGCACCAGATCCCAGCATCCACCTCACCAGAAAACCTCACCTGAACACCTCACCTGAACACTTCACCAGAAAACCTCACCTGAACACCTCATCACAACATCCATCACAACACCTCACCTGAACACCTCCCCAGAACACCTCACCACAACACCTCACCAGAACACCTCACCACAACACCTCATCACAAACCTCACCAGAACACCTCACCAGAACACCTCATCACAACACCTCACCTGAACACCTCACCTGAACACCTCACCTGAACACCTCACCAGAACACCTCACCAGAACACCTCACCACAACACCTCACCTGAACACCTCACCTGAACACCTCATCACAACACCTCACCTGAACACCTCACCTGAACACCTCATCACAACACCTCACCTGAACACCTCACCTGAACACCTCACCACAACACCTCATCACAACACCTCACCTGAACACCTCACCTGAACACCTCACCTGAACACCTCACCACAACACCTCATCACAACACCTCACCTGAACACCTCACCTGAACACCTCACCACAACACCTCATCACAACACCTCACCTGAACACCTCACCTGAACACCTCACCACAACACCTCATCACAACACCTCACCTGAACACCTCATCACAACACCTCACCACAACACCTCATCACAACACCTCATCACAACACCTCACCTGAACACCTCACCACAACACCTCATCACAACACCTCACCTGAACACCTCATCACAACACCTCACCTGAACACCTCACCACAACACCTCATCACAACACCTCACCTGAACACCTCATCACAACACCTCACCTGAACACCTCATCACAACACCTCATCACAACACCTCACCTGAACACCTCACCACAACACCTCATCACAACACCTCACCTGAACACCTCATCACAACACCTCACCTGAACACCTCATCACAACACCTCATCACAACACCTCACCTGAACACCTCATCACAACACCTCACCTGAACACCTCACCACAACACCTCATCACAACACCTCACCTGAACACCTCACCACAACACCTCACCTGAACACCTCATCACAACACCTCACCTGAACACCTCACCACAACACCTCACCTGAACACCTCATCACAACACCTCATCACAACACCTCACCTGAACACCTCATCACAACACCTCACCTGAACACCTCATCACAACACCTCACCTGAACACCTCACCTGAACACCTCATCACAACACCTGAACACCTCATCACAACACCTCACCTGAACACCTCATCACAACACCTCATCACAACACCTCATCACAACACCTCACCTGAACACCTCACCTGAACACCTCATCACAACACCTCATCACAACACCTCACCTGAACACCTCATCACAACACCTCACCTGAACACCTCACCGTGGCATTCGGACGTTCAGACCCGGGTCCCGATGGGTTCTATAAACATAAAGCTGTGTGAGCCCAGGGTCTGAAGGTCACGCTGCCACTGGGGAACTGAAGAACCCTGAAGAACCCGACATCCACTGAGGCTAAGCACTGATTCATCACTGAGATGTTCTGCACCTGAGCTTCTGAGGTTCTGAGGTTCTTCACATGAAGAAGAAAATAAAAGTCCTGTTGTAAAGGCCTGTTTGAAGTGCTGGCTCAGGTGATGCACATAATAACATCCATAATGAGCATCCCTCTCTCTCTCTCCCGTCTCTCTCCCGTCTCTCTCTCTCTCTCTCTCTCTCTCTCTCTCTCTCTCTCTCTCTCTCTCTCGTCTCATTCTCTCTCCCGTGTCTCTCTCTCTCTCTCTCTCTCTCTCTCTCTCTCCCGTCTCATTCTCTCTCTCTCTCGTCTCTCTCTCTCTCTCCCGTCTCTCTCTCGCTCTCTCTCTCTCTCTGTAGGTTGTGCAGCCTCACATTGAAGAAGCTGATTGTTCTGAAGGAGCTGGACAGAGAGCTCAACTCTGTGGTCATTGCTGTTAAGATTCAGGTATCTCTCTCTCTCTGTGTCTCTCTCTCTTTAACTCTCTCTGTCTCTCTCTCTCTCTCTCTTTAACTCTCTCTCTCTCTCTCTCTGTCTCTCTCTCTCTGTCTCTCTCTGTCTCTGTCTCTCTCTCTCTGTCTCTCTCTCTCTCTCTCTGTCTATCTCTCTCTCTCTCTGTCTCTCTCTCTCTGTCTCTCTCTCTCTCTCTCTCCATGGTGTATTGAAGCTGTTGCCAGGGTGACAGCTTGTTCAGAGGAAGTGTGGTGTGAGCTGGGCAGGAGCTGAGATGATGCATGCTGGGATGCATGGGGGGGATTAGTTCAGACCACCAGGGGGCCCTCAGCATTCCTCGCAGGTTGCCGTGGACACGCTCCCGGACCCCGGCGCTCGGGCCGAGAACGTACTGGAACGTTACAGAATGTTTTTGTCCTCCGGTGCCCTCGCCGAGCCACAGTGGGCGGAGCTTAAAGAGACGGCTCGCGCCATGATCTCATCCTGGATTTAAAAATCCAGAACCTTCTCATGAGTTCCACCTCCGCCCTGCAGCACCACGCCGCTGAGGTTCTGATCGGTCCACAAACCATGAGGAGGGGGAGAACATGCAAATGTTCCACAGTTACAGGTGTTCTAAAGAACGGGTTCATTCTCAGCTTTGTGTCCACAGGGGTCCAAACGCATCCTGAGATCCAACGAGTACATGCTGCCCCCCGGTGGCCTGATGGAGACCGACCTGGAACTCACGTTCTCCCTGCAGGTACAGTTCCCCCGTCTCTGAGCAGGTCCTGGACCCTGACGGGGTTCTGACCCGCTTCAGTTCATTAAACACACTGAACGTCCAGCAACATGTGGAACATCACGCAGGTTCTCTGGAATGGAGTGAAGGAACGCGGTTCCTCAGTCTCGCTTGTCTCAGGGGTTTGAGAACTCTCTCTCTCTCTGTCTCTCTCTCTCTCTCTCTCTCTCTCTCTCTCTCTCTGTCTGTCTCTCTGTCTCTCTCTCTCTCTCTCTCTCTCTCTCTCTCTGTCTCTCTCTCTCTCTCTACAGTACCCACACTTTCTGAAGCGTGATGCGAACCGTCTGCAGATCATGCTTCAGAGGAGGAAGCGTTATAAGAACCGGACCATCCTGGGTTATAAGACGTTGGCGGTGGGGGTGATCGACATGGCCGAGGTGACGCTCTGATGAATCGCTGTTCCGGTTCGTGCTCAGGGTTCTCCTCTGTCCTTACTGACCCGGGGGCGGGTTCTCCTGCAGGTGATGCAGCACCCGACGGATGGAGGGCAGATTTTGGGGCTCCTCAGCAACGTGAAGGAGGCGCCGGTCCGGGCGGCGGAGCTCAGCGTCTTCTCGCTGTCCAGTCAGCCCATAGACCCCGAGGACGGCAGCGGGCAGACGGGGGCGAAGGTCAAAGCCTCAGGTGAGTGATGTAGCTGGATGATGGCCTATCCCGGTACTCACAGGGTGAATGGCAGAACGTTGGTGCCGTCAGGTCCTTGAGAACCATGGTGAAGCAGGTGGTTCTCAGTTGAAGGTTCCATTAGGTTGAGTGATTTTCTTCTGAACTGTTTGGTTCTGTGAGGAACAGACCCCCCCCCCCACACCACACACACAGTCACCTCCACCAGACCTGCTGCTGTTCTCCATCTGACCGTCCGTCTGCCCTCAGATCGTTCTCCTGACATGGATAATTACTCAGACGATGATGATGACAGCTACTCATCAGAGCAGGAGGCCAGTGATGATGCTGTTCACACTCAGGTGTGTATCCGTCACCTCACACACTCATCATCATCTCTGATCATCTCAGATCATCTCAGATCATCTCAGATCATCTCTGATGGTGAGCAGGAACCATCTCTCCATCACATTACGATGAGGTTCAGTCACATGATCACAGCTTTAGGGTTCTAATGATAAAGACGAGGGATTTCAGAGGAACATAATCACGTTACTGAAGTTCAGTCACATGACCTGTTCTAATGATGGGGGATGATGATGATGATGATGATGATGTCTGTCTGACCTGTTGGGTGTGATGATGATGATGATGATGATGATGATGATGATGATGATTATCTGACCTGTTGGGTGTGATGATGATGATGATGATGATGATGATGATGATCTGACCTGTTGGGTGTGATGATGATGATGATGATGATCTGACCTGTTGGGTGTGATGATGATGATGATGATGATGATGATGATCTGACCTGTTGGGTGTGATGATGATGATGATGATGATGATGATGATGATCTGACCTGTTGGGTGTGATGATGATGATGATGATGATGATCTGACCTGTTGGGTGTGATGATGATGATGATGATGATGATGATGATGATCTGACCTGTTGGGTGTGATGATGATGATGATGATGATGATGATGATCTGACCTGTTGGGTGTGATGATGATGATGATGATCTGACCTGTTGGGTGTGATGATGATGATGATGATGATGATGATGATGATGATCTGACCTGTTGGGTGTGTACAGGATCTGTACGATGAAGATGACGAGGTCCAACAAAAACCAAAGAAAGCACGGAGGAAGATGATCCGGACCACCTCCATAACACGGGTGAGTATGAGTCGGCTTTAAAACAGAGATCACCCCGGATCACCCCGGATCACCCCGGATCACCCGGGATCACCCGGGATCACCCGGTCAGAGCGTGATGTTGATACGGTAATCAGACCGATCTCAGTCTGATCTTAATGTTCCGTCTGCTCGTTCTACAGCAACCGAATTTCAAGCAGAAGTTTGTTGCCCTCCTGAAGAGGTTCAAGGTTTCAGACGAGGTGAGTGTTGCTCTGCAGAACGTGCTGACTCAGGCTCTGAGCTCCAGCTTACACAGCAGCAGCAGAACCCAGAACCCTGACCACAGTCTCAGAGGACCACCTGGACTTTTATTTACGTCAACAATCTGAGGGTTATTGGAAAAAGATCTCATTAAAGCAGAGCAGGAGAACCCAGCCCCTGGGGGAGAGGGGGGGGCTTTATAGATCCAGTTGTGTGTATGGTTCGGTTCTGAAGTGGTGGAACCCCCCCCGTTGGTGTTTGAAAGTGCACTCTGTAGTGTCTGCTGCATGACTTCCTGACTTCACACACTGAATCTAATCTGGGATTACAGCCTGTCCATCAGACTGCAGGATTAATCTGAGATCAGTCCCGTTAAAGTGGACGCCGTGGTCACCGGAGACGTTCTATTAAAACCCTGAACACTGGGGGGGGGGGGTATGGTTTTAGAATAAACCCTACGGTTGGGAGGTGGTCACTCTGAGGGTGACTCTGTTTGATCAGGCTGTAGACATGGCTGTGTGTGTGTGTGTGTGTGTGTGTGTGTGTGTGTGTGTGCAGGTCCTGGACTCGGACCCTGTGGATCAGACGCAGGAGGTGGAGGAGGATCTGGACCTGCTGTACGACAGTCTGGAGGTGTACAATCAGAGTGACAGCGGTCCAGAGATGGAGGACAATGACAGTGTGCTCAGCACTCCCAAACCCAAACTCAAGTGAGTGACCCCACAGTCAGCCACCCCCCCCGACCCCCGACCCCCAACCCCCAACCCCCACATCCACCACCTTAAAACCAATGCCCCGTCATCATTCACCGCTCCATCCGACCAGCAGAGGTCCCCACCTGCACTCAGGAGGCGTCTGCTTTGGGTCACATGTGCAGGCAGGCTTCACCGTCCAGAGAGGGAACGTGATTGGCTGAGCCATAATGAAATAAAACAATCAGGACACAACGAGGGGCGGGGTCAAACATCACAATCAAAAAAACATGGTTCATTATAAAGACTGCAGACACAACGTTGACCGTGTGTGTGTGTGTGTGTGTGTGTGTGTGTGTGTGGGGTATCTTCCAGGCCGTTTTTCGAGGGCATGTCTCACTCCAGCTCTCAGACGGAGATCGGCAGTGTGCACAGTCAGAGGAGCCAGCAGAGGGAGCCCAGTTCTTCTGCAAGTTCTTTATGAAACTTTATGAATCCATCACTGATTTATTAATCGTTCTAACAAAGCCGTCGCCTAACGTGTCCTCGATCCTGTCCCGTCTGTGCAGGGTGGAGACGTGCTGCCGGTGGAGAAGGACAGAGCGGCGGCTGGACGACACCCGGACGAGGTGTGTGTGGTGGACGCAGTCATCGGGGTCAGTTTGTTTATTCAGTTCTTGTACAGAATGTTTCCATCTGCAGTGGTTTAGCTCAGATCATTTAATCCAGGATCAAATAAACCAGGAAAATCCTCTGAGCTTCTGAATCCCACCTCAGAACCAGAACCTTTAGTTTCAGATCTGGACCCAGGATCAAGAGGTTCCTATGAACAGTGGAGCTGCTGCATGCCCTCTGGGGGCCATTCTATGTATCGACAGGGTTGATATCTGATTTCATCATAAATATCTGTCTTATCGTCTCGCTGCATCAGATGATGTGTGTTACAGTGTGTTACAGTGTGTTACTGTGAGTTTGATACACACACCCTCAGAGGAAGGAGCTGTGTCTAACACACTCACACACACACACACACACACACACACACACACACACACACACACACCCCCGGGTACACAGCACCTCCTCAGGGACACACTCATAGCCCTCGCCTCTGACTCGATGGCCGTCTCCATGACAACCTTTAGTTCTCCCTCATGGAGTGATGCTGAACTGCCTGCAGGAGCCGGCTGAGGAGGAGACGGGAGTGGGCGGAGCCCCGTGCCAACACGACGCCAACCTGAATTGGGATGCCGGTGCCGAGAAACCGTCCGGCTCCGCGGGCAAGATCTGCAAGACTGAGTCTCAGACGCTGATGTCACCCAGGTACCAACCGCAGTTACCCCCCCCCCCCCCCACACACACACACACACACACACACACACAGGAGCTCTGAAGGGGGCGCTGTGGATCAGATCTTTGCCTGCTGTAATGGGTCAGTCGCCGGGGCGTGTCCTGGTTCTGTAAAGCTGCAGTGTGTGGAACTCTTCCCCTCAGCAGCAGCAGCAGTGACCGCAGCAGTGGAGGGGTGATTGGGAGTGGACGCGGTTGCTGTGGAGACGGAGGTTGACGTTCTTTGCGTTGTGTGTCTCAGTAAAGCGGAACGTCAGCTGCAGAGGAGACCGCGCAGCACCTCCATGAAGGACCGGCAGAGCTCCAAAACCCAGAGCGACAGAACCAGCAGCATCGACAGCGAGACCTCGCCCGACTCCAGACTCACTGTGCAGGTGTGTGTGAGTGTGAGTGTGTGTGTGTGTGTGAGAGTGTGTGTGTGTGTGTGTGTGTGTGCTGTTCTCACTCTGCCCTCCACCTCCTGCTGTAAATCTCTTCCTGTTCCTGCCCCCCCCCCCCCCCCCCCCGTTCACTAATTAATAATTAATGATCTGATTGATTGTGTCAGCTGTGATGTAATGAGCACTGATACTCATTATGCAGTGCTGGTTTAAGCTCCTCCCCCTCTCTGCAGTACCTGAATGGGATCCTGGTGGAGCAGAAGCAGCCGGTGGTCTCCACCGTCTCCGCCGCTGACCTCCACGCTGCCTTCAGCACCATCGTCACCCGCATCCAGAGATTGTAAGATCAAACACCGCCCGCTGACCAATCAAACGTCTGACTCACCAGATCAAACACCGCCCGCTGACCAATCAAACGTCTGACTCATCAGATCAAACACCGCCCGCTGGCCAATCAAACGTCTGACTCATCAGATCAAACACCGCCCACTGACCAATCAAACGTCTGATTCATCAGATCAAACACCGCCCACTGACCAATCAAACGTCTGACTCATCAGATCAAACACCGCCCACTGGCCAATCAAACGTCTGACTCATCAGATCAAACACCGCCCGCTGGCCAATCAAACGTCTGATTCATCAGATCAAACACCGCCCGCTGACCAATCAAACGTCTGACTCATCAGATCAAACACCGCCCGCTGACCAATCAAACGTCTGACTCACCAGATCAAACACCGCCCGCTGGCCAATCAAACGTCTGACTCATCAGATCAAACACCGCCCGCTGACCAATCAAACGTCTGACTCATCAGATCAAACACCGCCCGCTGACCAATCAAACGTCTGACTCATCAGATCAAACACGCCCGCTGACCAATCAAACGTCTGACTCATCAGATCAAACAAATCAAACACATCGATCAAACCCGCCCGCTGACCAATCAAACGTCTGACTCATCAGATCAAACACCGCCCGCTGACCAATCAAACGTCTGACTCATCAGATCAAACACCGCCCGCTGACCAATCAAACGTCTGACTCATCAGATCAAACACCGCCCGCTGACCAATCAAACGTCTGACTCATCAGATCAAAATCAAACGTCTGACCCGATCAAACACCGCCCGCTGACCAATCAAACGTCTGACTCATCAGATCAAACACCGCCCGCTGACCAATCAAACGTCTGATTCATCAGATCAAACACCGCCCGCTGACAATCAAACGTCTGACTCATCAGATCAACCGCCCGCTGCTGACCAATCAAACGTCTGACTCATCAGATCAAACACCGCCCGCTGATCAAACCCCGCTGAATCAAACGTCTGACTCATCAGATCAAACACCGCCCGCTGACCAATCAAACGTCTGACTCATCAGATCAAACACCGCCCGCTGACCAATCAAACGTCTGACTCATCAGATCAAACACCGCCCGCTGACCAATCAAACGTCTGACTCATCAGATCAAACACCGCCCGCTGACCAATCAAACGTCTGACTCATCAGATCAAACACCGCCCGCTGACCAATCAAACGTCTGACTCATCAGATCAAACACCGCCCGCTGACCAATCAAACGTCTGACTCATCAGATCAAACACCGCCCGCTGACCAATCAAACGTCTGACTCATCAGATCAAACACCGCCCGCTGACCAATCAAACGTCTGACTCATCAGATCAAACACCGCCCGCTGACCAATCAAACGTCTGACTCATCAGATCAAACACCGCCCGCTGACCAATCAAACGTCTGACTCATCAGATCAAACACCGCCCGCTGACCAATCAAACGTCTGACTCATCAGATCAAACACCGCCCGCTGACCAATCAAACGTCTGACTCATCAGATCAAACACCGCCCGCTGACCAATCAAACGTCTGACTCATCAGATCAAACACCGCCCGCTGACCAATCAAACGTCTGACTCATCAGATCAAACACCGCCCGCTGACCAATCAAACGTCTGACTCATCAGATCAAACACCGCCCGCTGACCAATCAAACGTCTGACTCATCAAACACCGATCAAACACCGCCCGCTGACCAATCAAACGTCTGACTCATCAGATCAAACACCGCCCGCTGACCAATCAAACGTCTGACTCATCAGATCAAACACCGCCCGCTGACCAATCAAACGTCTGACTCATCAGATCAAACACCGCCCGCTGACCAATCAAACGTCTGACTCATCAGATCAAACACCGCCCGCTGACCATCTGAATCAGAGTGAATCAGAGTGAATCAGACAGTGAATCAGACAGTGAATCAGAAAGTGAATCAGAGAGTGAATCAGAGAGTGAATCAGAGAGTGAATCAGAGAGTGAATCAGACAGTGAATCAGACAGTGAATCAGAGAGT
>JAFMOC010000356.1:607500-620000 GCA_019802505.1 Corydoras sp. C115 | reverse complement strand
CGTCTGACCTCAGCCGCTGGAACGTTCGGAACGGCTCTAATCTTTATGTAGGATGAAATATGGAGTCATCTGTTGAATGTCTGATCACACACACACACACACACACACACACACACAAACAGGGCAGAGTGGTAATTGTGTGTGTGTGTCCTCAGGGAATGGAAAGGTCACACAGCCAATTAAACAGTCCCAGAGAGAGAGAGAAAAGAGCTGCGAAAGGTTAGAACGACAGAGAGACACCGAGAGAGAGAGAGAGAGACACAGAGAGACAGACACAGAGAGAGAGAAAGAGCTGCGAAAGGTTAGAACGACAGAGAGACACCGAGAGAGAGAGAGACAGAGAGACAGACAGAGAGACACAGAGAGAGAGACACAGACAGAGAGAGAGAGACAGACAGACAGAGAGACACAGAGAGACAGACAGAGAGAGAGAGACAGACAGAGAGACACAGAGAGAGAGACACAGACAGAGAGAGAGAGACAGACAGACAGAGAGACACAGAGAGACAGACAGAGAGAGAGAGACAGACAGAGAGACACCGAGAGAGAGAGAGAGAGAGAGACACAGAGAGAGAGAGAGAGAGAGAGACACAGAGACAGATGATTGAACTGAAGATGAAGGTGAATAATGTGAGGTGTAATGAGACAGGAGGACAGATGGAGGACAGATGGAGGACAGGTGGAGGACAGATGGAGGACAGGTGGAGGACAGGTGGAGGACAGATGGAGGACAGTTGGAGGACAGGTGGAGGACAGATGGAGGACAGGTGGAGGACAGGTGGAGGACAGGTGGAGGACAGTTGGAGGACAGATGGAGGACAGTTGGAGGACAGATGGAGGACAGGTGGAGGACAGTTGGAGGACAGATGGAGGACAGGTGGAGGACAGATGGAGGACAGGTGGAGGACAGGTGGAGGACAGGTGGAGGACAGGTGGAGGACAGTTGGAGGACAGGTGGAGGACAGGTGGAGGACAGATGGAGGACAGGTGGAGGACAGGTGGAGGACAGGTGGAGGACAGGTGGAGGACAGGTGGAGGACAGGTGGAGGACAGTTGGAGGACAGGTGGAGGACAGGTGGAGGACAGGTGGAGGACAGATGGAGGACAGTTGGAGGACAGGTGGAGGACAGGTGGAGGACAGGACAAACATCATGTCTGAGGTTCAGCTTCATCAGTGAGCGTGACGGCTGAGCGATGCGTCCGCGTCCGTGTGTCCCCAACGCGTCGGTCACATGGTTCTCCACCACCTTACGCTCATGACTTCATGGCATGACCCCCGCTTCCTCACAGCACCCTGGCACCGGGCGTGGCACCATGCCTCACTCAGCCAGCCCTGACATGACCCCTCGTTCTGCTCTGACCTCTGACCTGCTGCGGTGCGCCGATCATTACTCTGATGTTCTCCTCTGTTCTCCACCTCACAGCCCTGATGAAGACTCCTGTCAGAAGTTTGTGCCCTTCATCGGGGTAAGAACCGTCTGATTTACAGGAACACACTGTCCTCATGTTGTCATGCATTTAAGGAGTGTGTGTGTGTGTGTGTGTGTGTGTGTGTGTGTGTGTGTGTGTGTGTGTGTGTGTGCTCACAGTTGGTGAAAGTGGGGATTGTGGAACACAACCTGTCGACCTCAGGTAACCCCCCCCCACACACACACACCCCAGAAACACACCTGCACATGTTTCTGCACAGAGTTCTATGTTTGAGAATGTTCCCTGAAGCTGCCCTGCTGCTCTGTGATTGGCTGATCAGAGATGACATCACAGTCAGTTTGTAAGCGTTGTGTTTGATCTGCAGTGGACTCTGATGATGCCAACGTGACGGGCAGTATGAACATCATGTCGTCACCTCCTGCTCAGACCGGGACGCCGTACGGGAAGGACATGACCTGCACCCCCCCCTCCTCCCCCTCAGTCTCAGCCAGTCTGTCTGGAGCCGGGTAAACACACCGCCCCTCCGTCTGACCGCACCGGGGTCCCCACTCACACCTCAACAACCGCTCTGTGTGTGTGTGTAGTTCTCCAGGCTCAGGTGGTGAGGTGATGGGTCTGCAGGTGGATTACTGGACTTGTCATGGTCCAGAAAAGAAGAGAGATGGAGAGAAGAAGGAGGTGGGAATGAAGAACACGCTAAAGAGCAACTTCCGCTCCCTACAGGTCTCACGCATCCCCTGTGGAGGAGAACCGACCGCCCCACCGGGCATGGCCATGACCGTCGTCATGAAGGAGAAGAACAAGAAAGGTCTCACACACACACACACACACACACACACACACACGTTTTATGTTGTTCTATTAGTGCTGATCCTGTCATGTTTATATTGAGTGTGTGTGTGTGGGGGGGTGCAGCTGGAGTGTTGATGGTGGTGGTTGATGTTGATGGTGGTTGATGTTGGTGGTTGATGTTGATGTTTGTGGTTGATGTTTGTTGATGGTGGTTGATGTTGATATTGGTTGTTGGTGGTGGTTGATGTTTGTTGATGGTGGTTGATGTTGGTTGATGTTGGTGGTCGATGTTTGTTGATGTTGGTTGATGGTGGTGGTTGATGTTGATGTTGGTGGTTGATGTTTGTTGATGGTGGTTGATGTTGGTGGTTGATGTTTGTTGATGGTGGTTGATGTTGATATTGGTTGTTGGTGGTGGTCGATGTTTGTTGATGTTGGTTGATGGTGGTGGTTGATGTTGATGTTGGTTGATGGTGGTGATTGATGTTTGTTGATGGTGGTTGATGTTAGTTGATGGTGGTGGTTGATGTTGATGTTGGTTGATGTTGGTGGTTGATGTTTGTTGATGGTGGTTGATGTTGATATTGGTTGTTGGTGGTGGTCGATGTTTGTTGATGGTGGTGGTTGATGTTTGTTGATGGTGGTTGATGTTGATATTGGTTGTTGGTGGTGGTCGATGTTTGTTGATGGTGGTGGTTGATGTTTGTTGATGGTGGTTGATGTTGGTGGTTGATGTTGATGTTGGTTGATGGTGGTGGTTGATGTTTGTTGATGTTGGTTGATGGTGGTGGTTGATGTTTGTTGATGGTGGTTGATGGTGGTGGTTGATGTTTGTTGATGTTGGTTGATGTTGGTGGTTGATGTTGATGTTGGTTGATGGTGGTGGTTGATGTTTGTTGATATTGATTGATGGTGGTGGTTGATGTTGATGTTGGCTGATGGTGGTGGTTGATGTTTGTTGATATTGATTGATGGTGGTGGTTGATGTTGATGTTGGCTGATGGTGGTGGTTGATGTTTGTTGATGGTGGTTGATGTTGGTGGTTGATGTTGATGTTGGTTGATGGTGGTGGTTGATGTTTGTTGATGATGGTTGATGTTGATTGATGGTGGTGGTTGATGTTGATGTTTGTTGATGGTGGTTGATGTTGATGTTGGTTGATGGTGGTGGTTGATGTTTGTTGATGGTTGATGTTGTTGGTTGATGGTGGTGGTTGATGTTTGTTGATGGTGGTTGATGTTGGTTGATGGTGGTGGTTGATGTTTGTTGATGGTGGTGGTTGATGTTGGTTGGTGGTTGATGTTTGTTGATGGTGGTTGATGTTGATGTTGGTGGTTGATGTTGTGAACCTGCAGCTGAAGGTCCGTCTCTTTGTTTACAGTCATTTTTCTCAGCAAGAAAACAAAAGAGAAGGACGTGGACTCTAAGAGTCAGGTGATCGACGGCATCAGCAGACTCATCTGCACCGCCAAGCACCAACACACCATGCTGAGAGGTACACACACACACACACACACACACACACACACACACACACACACACACACACACACACACACACACGAGCCTTTAACCCATTGATATACACTTTACTTGTATGTTTTGGATTTCCTGCTGGTGCTGCCCTCCAGAGGCTGACCACAGTAACCACATGCTTGGTCTGTAGTTGAGAACCCACCTCCATGTGAGCGAGCGTGTTGTGCAGGATGGCTGTAATTTGCAGACCCCTCTCCCCCCCCCCCCCTCCTCATGCAGTGTCCATCGACGGCGTGGAGTGGCACGACGTGAAGTTTTTCCAGCTGGCCGCTCAGTGGCCCACTCACGTGAAGCACTTCCCAGTGGGAATCTTTGGCTACACCAAGACGCTGTGATGCGCTCGGACGGTCGGGAACGTTCTAGAGCCTGGATCAGGAGGCGGGCGGAGCCTGTGGGCGGAGCCTGCACGAGGACACGAGTCTGCAAACCTGGATTTTCCTGTGGAAATGTTCTGAAGCCTGTGTCTCTGAAACCACACCCACGTTTTATTACTGGTTGTTCTATTTTGTTCTCAGCCTTTGCACCAGCAAGTGGAAGGAATCTGTTTCTATACACACACACACACACACACGCGCGCACACACACACACACACACACACACTGCCAGGTTTGTATCCGTAACGTGGTTAGAATTTCGTAGCCACTTTATAAATTGGCAGCTTTGCTTTTGCACTTTTTTATTGGTTGGGATCCTGTGGCTGTTTGTTTTGTGAACAAGTTGCTGTGGGGGGGGGGGGGGACTTTGGGGGGGCGGGGCTGGGGGTGCAGCGGGGGGGGAGACTTTGGGGGGGCGGGGCTGGGGGTGCAGCGGGGGGGGAGATTCGGGGGGGGGGGGTGAGCAGAGTGAGTGTATATAAAGGGATTTTTTTTGGGGTGGATTTTTGATGGTGTTCTTATAAGACTGTGAGCTGTGAATGTTGGGGGGGGGGGGGGGGGAGTGGCATCTGGACTCGGGTTCGACTGAAAGCACAGTGACTACAGGACGAGAACCCCCCCCCCCCTCTCCCCCCGGTGCTGCTGAAGGAGGGAGCACACAGACTAACATGGCCTTTAATTCTCGTGGCATCTCGCTCACCGAACGTCTCTGAACTGCAGTGGACGTGACGCTGTGGACGCGGGTCTCACCTCACAGCATCCAGGTTCAGGGACGGTTGTAGGGACAGAGTGGAGACAAAGGTCAATTCTGTGTGGAGTTTGCATGTTCTCCCCCATGTCTGTTTGGGTCTTTTCCTAAACTTCAAAAGGTTGGTGAATTGTATGTGTGTGAGAACGTGTCTGTCCTCTGATAGACCCCCCCCCCATCACCCCACCCCCCACCGCGACGGACAACTAAATACCATTCAGTAAGACAAGAATCAGTTCAAATCTACACTGCTGATCTGAAGCCCATACAGAACAGAGAACCAACATCACCATCAGTACAGGTTCCTCCTCCTCCACCACCTCCTCCAGCATCTCCAGCACCTCCTCCAGCATCTCCTCCACCTCCTCCAGCACTTTATCATTCTGATACTGCAGCCTTAAATCAGAGGAACATCACTGCCAACCATCAGACCGCTCAGAGGACGTCTGTCTGAGTGGACACACAGGACGCAGGATTCACTTCAACCAACAAGCACAAGGTCCAAGACCCCGAGGTGGTGGAGAACACTGACCCCGAGGTGGTGGAGCATTTAGTGACGTTAACTAAGAAGATCCAAATAATACAATGAAATAAATTAAATAATCGTTAATTTTCACTAAACTGACTCCAGCAGATGGAGGGTGGAGTTCAGGAACCTTCAGCATCACGTCGCTCCAGCAGCTTTAGTCCTGAGTTGCTAAAACTATTGGTGCGGAACTAAAGGGATGGTTCCCTGGAACTAAAAGTCCAGACCCTGAAGGTAAAGAGGCGTCCCACATGATTATGACACTGATCTCAATGTTCTGACGTTTGTGTCGTCTCTGGATGAAGGTTCCGTACAGACCGACGCTCCGTCAGGAAGTTAGGAATGTAAACTAAGACATTAAATCCACACCTGTTGATGTCACTTCCTGTGAGTTCTCGGCCGCGTCTGGAGGCCGGGTTCCGAGCCCGGTGTGGGTTCTCCCTCCTGTACAGACACACTAACTCGGCCAGTTCACCTCCTCTGAACTGTTTTGCACAGATTTCTTTTTAAGGGTTCTAACGACAGTATTCTCTGAAACCACTAGGCGGCGTTCCGCGGCGTTCCTTCTGTCCTCTGTGGTTGATGTTTTGTTGTTTTTTCTCCGGTGGCTCGTCTAAAGGACTTTAACTGCCTGCATCGTTCTGATTATTAACACCTGCTTTTTGTATTTAACCCTTTAAAGGAGTTGAGCTCTTTTATGAAGCTGTTTGGTGTTCGGTGCGACGGCGACGCCTCCGGATCTGATTCCGGAGACGAAGTGTGTGTTCTGTTTTGGGAGTGCACAGTTCTTTTGGTTTTGCTCTTTTTTTTCTGTATTTGATAAAATAACGTTCTGTACATCAATGAAATAAAAGATGAGCTTCAGAGATGCTGAGTTCTGACTCCCACAGCGTTCCAGATCAGCCTCCCTCACAGAACCCTGCACCGGCCGGGACTCTGCTTAACATTTCATTCATTGTATAAAGAAGGTTGATGGAGGCACGGTGGTTTAGTGGTTTGGCCTGTTCTCCTCTCAGCGCTAGGGATTCCCAGTTCGAATCCCCATCTGGATGGGATTTCCATGTCCTGTCTGTGTGGGTTTCCTCTGGGTTCTCCGGTTTCCTCCCACAGTCCAAAAACATGGATCAATTGAGTTCTCCAAATTGCCCCCATATAGAGTGTGTAGGTGTGAGTGAGTGTGTGTCCAGCGATAGATTGCCCCCCTGTTCTGGGTGTATCTGCCCAGCGCCCAAAACGTTCTCCCCTGGATGGGCATGTGGACCCCCCCCCCCCCCCAACGAACCTAATAGAGGATAAAGCGGAAGATAATAAATAAATGAAAAGAAGGTTGATGATTAAAGCCTCATCATCATAAGGACACTGGTGCAGTATGCTGGAGTAAAGTGTGTAGTCTGCAGGAAGTGCAGTGTGTGTGTGTGTGTGTGTGTGTGTGTGTGAGGAGGTGGAGCAGCAGGGCGGGTTCCTCTCGGCTCTGTTCAGAGTAAACAATCATTATTCTGTGTTCTGTGGAAGGAGCCTCTCGATCACATCGAGCTGACTCTGCACTAAAGCAGAACCGTGTGCAGGAACCGTGTGTAGGAACCGTGTGCAGGAACCGTGCTGCTCTGTGGATGGATCTGTTGGGTGGTGGATGTGGGTGACACCGGACCTGCGCACACGTTGAGAGTCACGGAGTCGTTCATACCTGCAGCCCAGGTGAGTGATCCACACAGCGGCTCCCTCTGAACACATCGACCTCCTACAACCTCAATCCAGAGGTTTCACTGACCTCAGATCAGTTACACCTCATCAACCAGGTCCTGATTCAGCGAATCATATGAGGGAAGGAGTCGGTTCACCTCATTAGACTCTCTGTCTGTACTTATAGATTCATTATAAATAAATGGTTCCTGAATGTGGATGTTGGGACAGTTCCACACTGATCTCAGGTCTGTCAGCAGCCTGGTTCAGGAGCTGAGAGGAGATAGCAGCAGGTCTGAGCTGAGTGAACTTTGCTCTCCTGGGAGTCATGAAACCCAGAATGCAGCAGATATGATGTCATTAAAACTGGAACCACCTCCAATAAAGATAAGAACCCAGCCGAAGTTCTCCTGCTGTGTGTTCCTCATCGTAAACGAAATGACCCTGAGCTGAGCTCGAGCTCTGAGGGATGTGAGGGTCAGTTATCAGGATTATTCATTCAGATCTGCAGTCTGAGCCTGAAGTAAAGAACCGGGAGAGTTCTGACCCGTTCTCCTGTATCACACTGTTCCACTGTTAGAACCAGAGGAACCTTCACGCCTCAGAGTTCTGACCCGTCCTCCTGTATCACACTGTTCCACTGTTAGAACCAGAGGAACCTTCACGCCTCAGAGTTCTGACCCGTCCTCCTGTATCACACTGTTCCACTGTTAGAACCAGAGGAACCTTCACACCTCAGAATGCTGTGTCAGTTTATAGTACTGTCTTTAGTTGAAGATCAAAGGTTTATGGTGTTCTCTGAATCAGTGAACGGGAACTCCGAATCTGAATCAGCTGAAGAATCAGTTCATCATTCAGATTCATCTCCATAAGAGAAAAAACCTTTATATCAGGTCCAGTCTGAGGTCCAGTCTGAGATCGGAACCAGTCTGAGACCAGAACCAGTCTGAGGTCCAGTCTGAGATCGGAACCAGTCTGAGATCCAGTCTGAGATCGGAACCAGTCTGAGACCAGAACCAGTCTGAGGTCCAGTCTGAGATCGGAACCAGTCTGAGATCCAGTCTGAGATCGGAACCAGTCTGAGACCAGAACCAGTCTGAGGTCCAGTCTGAGATCGGAACCAGTCTGAGGTCCAGTCTGAGGTCCAGGCTGAGTGTTCGGGGGGCAGTGCTGTGATGAATGTGGCCGTGTCCTTCAGCGTGGTCTCTGTGGAAGCTCTTGTTAGATCTGAGACTGTAAATAAGTCACTCTTTATTAATTATTAATGAACTTTGTGCTGAGGAACCCTGACACATCAAATCACAAACACGTTAAACAGGAAGTGAGGTGCGAGGGGCGTTTCTGGTTTGAACATCTGTAATAACTAACTGTAGATCCACTTTAACCTCCACAAACTTTATTCTGGATTTGGCTCCAGTTTGGAACGCAGTAGTGAGAACTTCACTGGTTCCTCTGCTGTTAGATGGTTCCATTTGACACTAATGGCATTTCATTTGTCCTGTCAGATCCTCTGCAGTGGGATCATGTCCACCATGGTGTTCAGCTGTGAGGAGAAGCTCGAGAGGCTTACACAGGAGGACATCGTCACCAAAACCAAAATGGTGATCCAGGGTCTGGAGACTCTAAAAAGTGACCACAGCATCATCTTGCAGAGTCTGATGGAGACCATCAAGTGCCTGAACAAGGAAGAGGACACTGGCCTGGTGCATGAGAAGTCCTCACTGCTCCACAGGTCTGTGGAGATGATTGAGCTGGGCGTGGAGGAGGCTCAGGTGAGGAAGAGCATTCAAACTGGCTTCATCAGAAGATCACTGAGCATCTCCGATCAAACCCTGATCATCTCAAAACCACACGTTCAAAGTGTCGTCCAGGAGAGACTGTTGCTCTCTCATCAATCAATCAATCAATCAATCAGTCCCATCACAGTGTGTGAACTGATGATGTGTGCTGCTGGTGGTTCTTGTTTCAGGTGATGGTGAGTCTGGCCGCTCACCTCAGCACCGTGGAGTCGGAGAAACAGAAGCTGCGAGCTCAGGTGCGTCGTCTGAATCAGGAGAACACGTGGCTGTGGGAGGAGCTAAACCGTTCACAGCAGAACCTGCAGAGGAGTCAGCAGACTGTGGCCCAGCTGGAGGAGGAGAAGAAGCACCTGGAGTTCCTAAATCAGCTAAAGAAGTACGACCAGGAACCCTTACCAGTGGTGAGGTCACTGAGGGGGAGGGGGTTTGGTAAATAACATCTGGGAGGAACTCATCCTCATCCTCATTTGGGTTTGTGGCTTCACAGGAATCTGCAGATATGGTGATGGTGATGGTTGATGGTTGTTGGTTTTTGGTGCTGCAGTTAAATCAGGGTTTGGTTGTTAGGGTTCAGTTGGGGGTCAAAGTTTAGATGATTAAACACATTTTTATTGGATTCAGATGAAGATGGACATTGTTGTTGCTCAGCATGGTAAAGCAGATGTTTTTGCAGCTGGAGGGGGAGAGTGGAGAACCTTCTAAAGATGCTCTGGACATTTTGTTTCCCAGTGAAAGAGAAGAACCTGCAGAAGGAGGTAGGACTGAGTTTGGATTCTCACAGATCTCCAGTCTGCAGGATGAAGGTCCAGCAGCAGCAGCTCTGATGTGTGTGTGTGTGTGTGTGTGTGTGTGTGGGTGTGTGTCCAGGTTCCCAGCAGGTCAGCAGTGCAGCACTGGTCGCTGCCCAGCAGGGGGGGTATGAGATCCCAGACCGTCTGAAAACCCTCCACAACCTGGTGATCCAGTACGCCAACCAGGGGCGCTATGAGGTGGCGGTGCCGCTCTGTAAACAGGCTCTGGAGGATCTGGAGCGGACCCTGGGCCACGAGCACCCCGATGTCGCCACCATGCTCAACATCCTGGCCCTCGTTTACAGGCAGGAAGCAGTTCAGATACAGTTACACAAACAATGAGCGATGATCTACCACCTGCACGTTAACCCAACATCAACCCAACGTCAACCCAACGTCAACCCAACCTCCTGAGTAACGATTGATTAACGGGACTGTGGGAAGTTTAATCTTCACTTCCTCTATAGAACCTGCATTAAAGGAGAAGTCCGAGTCTGTTGAACCGGTTCCTCTCTCTGATCTTCAACCTTAGATTAGGAATGTGGTTAGTTCCAGGAACCATCCAGGAGCTTAGAGCTTCTCATTAAAGGTTATAATACGGTTCCTCTCTGAAACCGAGGTTAATATCGTGTATCATAAAGTTCTATGTTCTCTGTGTTCTGCAGGGACCAGAACAATTTTAAAGAGGCCTCCCGTTTGCTGTATGACGCCGTGAGCATCAGAGAGTGCACTCTGGGGGAGGAGCATCCATCGGTAGGTCACAGCGAGCGGACCAATCACACTCACGAAGCAGAACGTTCATTCATCCATCATTATCTTCTGCTTTATCCTCTATTAGGGGCGGGGGGGGGGGGGGGTTCCCCATGTCCATCCAGGGGAGAACATTTCAGGCGCTGGGCAGATACACCCAGGACAGGACACCAATCTATCACTGAACACACACTCACTCACACAGACACACTCTATATGGGGCAATTTGGAGAATTCAATTGACCTTGATCCATGTTTTTGGACTGTGGGAGGAAACCAGAGAACCCAGAGGAAACCCACGCGGACACGGGGAGAATATGCAAACTCCACCCAGATGGGAATCCCTAGCGCTGAGAGGAGAACATGCTAAACCACTAAGCCACCGTGCCGCCCCGAAGCAGAACGTCGTAATGTCTAATGCACTGATCTGTGAGATGATCCCTCCTTCAGTTAATGATCAGAGTTTAATGGTGGGGTGTGGGTTCTACAGGTGGCTGCCACACTAAATAACCTGGCGGTGCTCCACGGGAAGATGGGGAGGTTCGTGGAGGCCGAGCCGCTGTGTAAGAGAGCGCTGGAGCTGAGGGAGAAGGTACATGTTCTTACACATGCTCTGTGTGTTTGTTTGGTTCCTGCGTCTGGACGTGGCTGAGGGGTGTGGTTCTCTCTGAGGTTCTGGGTGCAGATCATCCTGACGTGGCCAAGCAGCTGAACAACATGGCGCTGGTGTGTCAGAACCAAGGGAAGTACCAGGAGGTGGAGTACTACTACTGCAGAGCGCTGGACATCTACCAGAAGAACCTCGGCATGGACGATCCCAATGTGGCAAAGACCAAGAACAATCTGGTGAGTACATACACACACACACACACACACACACACACACACACACACTGCACACTTTATCCAGCGTGTGTTTGTGGTTCCACAGGCCTCGTGTTATCTGAAGCAGGGCAGGTACAAGGAGGCTGAGGTTCTCTATAAGGAGATCCTCACACACGCTCACATCAAGGAGTTCGGAAGAGTGGATGGTAAGACCTTTCCCTCCATTTAACCTTTCACTCCCGTTAAATCAACCCACAATCCCACAGTCTTATCTCACAAAAGGAACGCATTCCAGATTTGATCAATAATTAATCATGCAGATCAATAAAGATCAGTGTGTGTGGGTGTGTGTGTGTGTGTGTGTGTGTGTGTGTGTGTGTGCGCTGCTCTGTATTGAACCTGCTGATCAATAAGTGTTCTGATTGGTTGTTGTTTTGCAGCCTTCTTTTCTGATCGTGTGTTTGTGAAGCCTGCAGGATCCTGACGTCTGCTTTATGATTGATTGATTTGTTTATTTGTTTGTAAAATCTTAATGATGTGATTGATTGATTATTTAATGATGGTTAATTAGGATCAGTTTGGGGAAGGCCCGCTCTGATCACCTCAGTGTTCTGGTTTATAGATTTTAAACTTTGTAACTTTATTATTTTATTTGATGATTAATACATCTGTATTGATTATTGATCTCTTGTAATTTATCGATGATTTATTTATTTGATGTTTTGATAAATCACTTTGATCCTGTTTCTGAATGTTCTTTCATGTGTTTTGAACTCGTTAAATGTTATGTTAATTATTCCACTTGAATTTGAATAAATCATTTCGTCTCCCTCGCTGATTAAATCGGTTTCATTTGCTTCCTTTGTCTTTAGAGAATAAAGTTTTCAAATTAATGAGTGAATCGTTTATTATCAGGTGATTATAACCAACAGCTTCTTTTATTTTCTTTATAATGAAGATCAAAAAACCAGCAACGTTGAACAAATCTGTACATCAGCTTTAATTAAATTCATCATTTCACATGATTCACCGGGACATCATAACTCTGTAATGCACACGTTAAGTGTGTGTGTGTGTGTGTGTGTGTGTGTGTGTGTGTGTGAGAGAGAGAGAGATCGTCATAAGTCTTAATAAAATGATAAGAATTAATAAAAATAAAACTCTTATAACCTCAGGTGACATCAAAACATCAGTAAGTCCTCAATCTGGAACCTAACGTCTTCATCAGGAACAAAGAAAACGCTGGG
>JAFMOC010000356.1:600000-602500 GCA_019802505.1 Corydoras sp. C115 | reverse complement strand
AGGGGTGATGTTTGAGGGGGTGATGGCTGAGGGGGTGATGGGGGTGAGGGGGTGATGTGCAGTGTTCGGGGCAGTGTTCGGGGGCAGAGCAGGGTTCCGCCGGGCTTCCTGCTGGTTGACCTAGTTTCAGAGGAGGAAGGCTGATGGAGGGGGGGGGGGGGGGGGGGGGGGGGGTGGAAGCAGGTCTCAGGCTTTAATCCGATTTAAAACCGAGACTCCGCTGAACTCCTTCACTTTAAACTGAACACGCTTCAGAAAGCTTCTGCCCCACATCCTCCACCGGACTTTATGTTCCTGTTTGATACAGAATAACGAACTGAAGGTCTGCAGTCATTAGAACTGTGTCTGAGATTGAGGTTCATATCATGAGATCATTAGAGATATTACACGAGACATGATTATGCTGCTCACAGACAGTGATGTTGAGGGTGGACCTGTGATGGTTTGGACCTGTGATGGTGGACCTGTGATGTTTGGACCTGTGATGGTGGACCTGTGATGTTTGGACCTGTGATGTTTGGACCTGTGATGGTGGACCTGTGATGTTTGGACCTGTGATGTTTGGACCTGTGATGTTTGGACCTGTGATGGTGGACCTGTGATGTTTGGACCTGTGATGTTTGGACCTGTGATGGTGGACCTGTGATGTTTGGACCTGTGATGTTTGGACCTGTGATGGTGGACCTGTGATGGTGGACCTGTGATGTTTGGACCTGTGATGTTTGGACCTGTGATGGTGGACCTGTGATGTTTGGACCTGTGATGTTTGGACCTGTGATGTTTGGACCTGTGATGTTTGGACCTGTGATGTTTGGACCTGTGATGTTTGGACCTGTGATGTTTGGACCTGTGATGGTGGACCTGTGATGTTTGGACCTGTGATGTTTGGACCTGTGATGGTGGACCTGTGATGTTTGGACCTGTGATGTTTGGACCTGTGATGTTTGGACCTGTGATGTTTGGACCTGTGATGTTTGGACCTGTGATGTTTGGACCTGTGATTGTGGACCTGTGATGTTTGGACCTGTGATGTTTGGACCTGTGATGTTTGGACCTGTGATTGTGGACCTGTGATGTTTGGACCTGTGATGTTTGGACCTGTGATGGTGGACCTGTGATGGTGGACCTGTGATGTTTGGACCTGTGATGTTTGGACCTGTGATGGTGGACCTGTAATTGTGGACCTGTGATGTTTGGACCTGTGATGTTTGGACCTGTGATGTTTGGACCTGTGATGGTGGACCTGTGATGTTTGGACCTGTGATGTTTGGACCTGTGATGGTGGACCTGTAATTGTGGACCTGTGATTGTGGACCTGTGATGTTCGGACCTGTGATGTTTGGACCTGTGATGGTGGACCTGTGATGTTCGGACCTGTGATGTTTGGACCTGTGATGGTGGACCTGTGATGTTCGGACCTGTGATGTTTGGACCTGTGATGGTGGACCTGTGATGGTGGACCTGTGATGTTTGGGACCTGTGATGTTTGGACCTGTGATGTTTGGACCTGTGATGGTGTGACCGGTAATTAACCTCTTAGTTGTTTACAGCAGGTGGCGCTATAGAACCTTCAGTGCTATATACGGCTGTAATTGAAACTTGTCTCTTGCTGTGTTGTGACAGTTTGACCTCATTCTTTAGCTGCCGTTGAATCATCCAGGTACAATGTCACCTTGTGGTTAAGCTCCTCCCATTGGACAGGTTGTTTGAGGACAGACTCCTCCTCCTCCTCGTGTTGTGTGTTGCTGTACGTGCGGGGGGTGTGGTACTCCTCCTGCTGTTGCTTTATGTTCTGTATCTGATTTTATATTTGATGGTTATGATGTTAATCAGAAATCTTAATTAGAATGATTTCCTGCTTTATTAGGTTCTGAGTCCACGGTGTGAGTTGAAAGCGTTTATCTCCCGTCGCCGTGACGATGACTATCTGAACTTCATGATGCAGCGTGAACAGTGTGGATGAAGCGGGTGATGTTCTGATGGTTCTGATGGTTCTGATGTGAGGTGAACCCTCCTGTGAGGATTGGAGCAGGTCAGTCGTATCGCAGCCGGATCAGAGGAACCCGTTCTGATGGTTCTGATGGTTCTGATGGTTCTGATGTGAGGTGAACCCTCCTGTGAGGGTTGGAGCAGGTCAGTCGTATCGCAGCCGGATCAGAGGAACCCGTTCTGATGGTTCTGATGGTTCTGATGGTTCTGATGTGAGGTGAACCCTCCTGTGATGATTGGAGCAGGTCAGTCGTATCGCAGCCGGATCAGAGGAACCCGTTCTGATGGTTCTGATGGTTCTGATGGTTCTGATGTGAGGTGAACCCTCCTGTGATGATTGGAGCAGGTCAGTCGTATCGCAGCCGGATCAGAGGAACCCCGTTCTGATGGTTCTGATGGTTCTGATGGTTCTGATGTGAGGTGAACCCTCCTGTGAGGATTGGAGCAGGTCAGTCGTATCGCAGCCGGATCAGAGGAACCCGTTATGATGGGTTCTGATGATGTTCTGATG
>JAFMOC010000356.1:425000-595000 GCA_019802505.1 Corydoras sp. C115 | reverse complement strand
GACATCCACCGGGACACCTACATGGTGGCCGTTTACGAGAACCCGGGGGTTCCCTCGCGTCGAAATGAGATCTGGTTCATCCGTAGGAACCCCTGAGAGTGTCTCACTGTGACCCCATTCTCCCTCTCTCTTTCCTGCTCTCTCTCGCTCTCTCTCTCTCACACACACACACACACACACACACACGGTCATAGTAACCCACCCTCGTGGCAGCAGAGAGACGGAGCAGAGGGGTATGAAAACACTGTGATGTAGGACGTTAGAACGTTAGATCAGATTGTGTTCTGTGCAGACGATCAGACAGTTAAACACCGATGATGCACCTCCTTCAGGAACCAAATTTGACGTCATGTTTTAGTACCTGTTCCTGCCACTGTCACACCGTGCTCACCAACCCGGGAGGGCGGGGCAATCGCACGTAATGCCCGTGCGGTACCGGAGTGAGGAATACGATGTCATTAAACCAGCTTTAACTTTCATTTATACGATGAGAGAGCAGCACGGTGATTTTAAAGTTATCTTAAGGTTATTTTAAGGTTATTTTAAGGTTCCACTGCAGGCTTTAGGTAATAAATTCCCAATCAAACAGAACGAGTTTAAAACAGACAGACAGACAGTAACATGTACAGAGAGGAGCCCAGGTTCGAGTGGTGGTTCAGGTGACTGCAGTACTTCACTCTATTATTACTTTATTATGGGCTGTTGTTTCAGTGTGGATACCCCCCCCTGTGCTTTTGCTGGTATGCTCTGCCCTCTGTAGTGTGTGTGGTGTAACTGCACTGTGAGTGGACATACCTGTGTTACCTGTGTTTCAGAGATACTCTGTGTTTCAGCCTCATGATGCTTTCTGCTCTGGTGGAGGTGGAACTCATCACACACACACACACACACACACACACACACACGTTGTTCTTAGAGACCAAAGCCCCAATAGTCAGTGTTTTTTTCACAGGTTTTTCTGTAATTCTTAAATGTGTTTGCAACCTTTAAATAAAGAGTTAACTATTAAATACAGAGACCTGATCTTTGGGGGGGGGGTAACTCTGATTTCTGGTTGACCGTTAGGGGGCGGTGCTGTCACTGGTGCTTGAACAGTGTATGAAGGCTTATAAACTGATGAAGCCTGTTCATCCCATCAGTGAACAGTCTCTTCTTTCCTGATGGCATCTTCCATGATTAAGATGCCCTGATGCCATAATGCCCCGATGCCTAATTTATAAACTAAGGGGTTTTCAGGGAGCATGTCTAAATTTCACACATACATTATTCCACCACACTTTTTTGGGATGTGCTGAAGAAGTGTTTGTGTATTTTGCATGTTCTCCTCAGCGTAGGTATTCTCACACAGGTGAATTTTGGAGTCAACATCGCCCGAGATGTGAATGTGTGTGTGAATGTGCCTGTGACGTGCTGGGCTAGGCCCCCCTCCGACCCGATCAGGGGATGTGTTTTATATAACGAATGTGTGACCGTTCTGCTGTTCTTCAGCTGGACAGTGTGTGGAACATCATGAAACACTGTTCTATATGTTTTCAGTTTGTGAAACTTGTTCGAACGTCCCTCTGTGTTTATCCTTTCACAGCTTGTGTAATTTACTTTATTCATGAGGAATGTTTTAGTGACTTTAACGGAGTTCGGTGCTGCAGGAGAACATCTACATGCTTCATGATCTTTCCTGTTGACACTGTGGAGGTTGTACGTGTCCTGTGCTGTTAGTCTGCATGTTCTGTCAGTATTTTATTTTTTACTTAACAATAAACAGACGGTGGGTGGATTCTCTTTGTGTCTGCTTTGTGGTGTTTATGGCTCGCTAGCTCTGTCAGAATGAATAAATTTAAAAAAAAAACTACAAAAAAAATGTAATTCCGCCTTTTACCACACGATGGCAGCACCACTATACTATGGCGACTACCTAATTAAGGACATATCAGATATTTAGTGGCCGCTAGGGGCAGCAGAGGAGTGGCTCTTGATTATTTATCATTAAGCTGCAATGAAAACACGCTTCTGAAACAACTACTAATTTTATTAAGAGGCACTGTTCGCTGATTGACCTTAAATTTCTTAAATTGAAGGTATTTATACAGTTTGTTTAATTTTTATGACTTCAGATATGAAAAGAATTGTGTCTTAAGAGTTCATGTCTGAGAGGCAGTTACATTCATTCATTCATTATTTTCCGTTTAATCCTGTACTAGGGTCACATGTTCCCCATGCCCATCCAGAGGAGAACGTTTCGGGCGCTGGGCAGATACACCCAGGACAGGGTGCCAATCTATCACTGAACACACACACACCCTCAAACAGACACACACACACACTATACAATTTATTCATTATCTCCCGCTTTATCCTTTATTAGGGTCGCGGTGGGGTTCCCCATGCCCATCCAGGGGAGAACGTCTCGGGCGCTGGGCAGATAGACCCAGGACAGGGCACCAATCCATCGCTGGGCACACACTCACACACACACACACACACACACTCTATATGGGGCAATTTTTTTGAGTATTCAATTGACTTGATCCATGTTTTTGGACTGTGGGAGGAAACCGGAGAACCCGGAGGAAACCCACGCAGACACGGAACATGGAACATGGAAACTCCACCCAGATGGGGATTCGAACCAGGAATCCCTAGTGCTGAGAGGCGACCGTGCTAAAACACTAAGCCACCGTGCCGCCCCAATACAATTTAGAGCATTTAATTTTCCTTGATCCATGTTTCTGGCTTGTGGAAGGAAACCGGAAACTCAAGCAGACACGGGGAGAACATGCAAACTCCACCCAGATTGGGATTCGAACCTTTTCCATTTAAAAGATAAAGGTAATTGTGACTAATTGTTTTATAACAGTGTGTATTTTCATAGAAACTTTGTGGTAAAAAAAAAATGTCCAAATAACCTATTTGCCCCCGGAGCTCTTCACCTTGAATTTGGCCCTCTTCAAAAAGTTTGGACATCCTGTTCTACAGAGTCCGAGGCTGTGTTCCGTATCGTAATCGTAGGCCCTGCACTCGTGCCCTACTCCGGGAGGGAGGCCCCTCAGAGAGTGCACTACGTTTCTGATCTGCATCTGTTTTTGGGATTTGCAGGAGGGCGGGTCGAAAACCTTAAAGGCGGGACGACGGGTCTGAGCGACAGGTCGCGTGCAGCTCCTCGACCAATGGGATCGCAGCCTGCTTCTTTTCCAAACTAGTTTTCTTTCGGGAGTTTAGGGAGCGAACTCGCGGCGCCCGACTCCATTAGCGCTTCGCGGCGGCAGCTCTGTGAGGGAGACGGGAGCTCGGTGTCGGTCCCGCGGCAGCATGGCGTAGTGAGGGAGCCTGGAATACAGCAGCATGGAGCTTGTGGTGCGTCTCTGCGCGGATCTGTGGTAACCCGACCCCCGACTCCTCGCCTCGTTCCGCCGCCTCAGCTCCGAGACAAAGCGGCGGAGCTCCGACCCGCCGCCCGCCGCTCTGCCCGCGGCCGCCGCGTTTGTTTCGGCGCGTTGTTCGTTCACCAGCCGCAGCATGAGTTTGCCGTCGGAGGAAAAGTCTCGGCGTCGGGAGAGCCGCCTGAAGCCGCCCGGGGTCCGGAGCGCGGCGGCGGTCGCCCTCATCACGGTGCTTTGTGAAGGTAAGCCGGGGGAGTGGAACCGATCCCCGCTGTGTGGAACACGCTCCCGGGCTGATCCACACCGCGGGGGAAGCGCTCCGTCTGCGGCCTCAGAACTCTGCTCAGCTCTGAAAGTTACGGCTCATCTGCAGACGCGTCGCTCCTCCAGCTTCAGGACGGATCTCCTGAGGATCACTTTAGATCTGATGGATCCAAATTCAGTTACACTACAGAGGGAGAACACTGTGACGTCACGATGCTTCATAAATGAGGAGATCATTAGATCTGCAGATCCAGCTCTGTGTGCTGTTCTGAACTTAAAGACGTGAGGGGATGTTGGTCGGGTGGAGAGTTGAACCTCCCCTCCAACAAAACACATTTTTGGTGTCGCTCCTGCCCCGCTGGAGGTGGTGGTGTATATGTAGGTGGTCCTACATCTGTGGGTAGTGGAGGTGGTTGTACATCTGTGGGTAGTGTGTGTAGTTGGGGATGTTGTATGTGTGTTTGGAGGTGGTGGTGGTGGTGCATCTGTATGTGAATGTGGTGGTATATCTGTAGGTGGTGGTGGGGTAACTGCACAACTTAATTCCAGACCGTCTGTAGGTGTGGTTTCTAGCGGAGCATATTTAAATTCAGAGGGTGGAATTTGCATGTTCTCCTCTGGTGAGTGTGGTTTTTTCCCATGGTTGAACAGATGAGGTTGGTGGTGAGGAATCAGGTGAGGGTTCGAGCTGATGGAGGGCAGCGTGGGCCTGTCTGTAGTTTGTTATACTGAGCGTGACTCTGGTTGCCCGTGGTTGATGATCCTTAAACGGGGATCCACAGTGAACACGAGAGGATTAAAGTGAGCGCTGAGCTCCGAGCTGACAGTAAATGATTATAATTACAGGGTTATGAACCGAAAGCCTCTGCCAGGTTCCACTTTAACGTTCTTTGTTTTAGGATTTAAATAAAACCCTCCCACATTAAACACATGTCGCCCGTGTCCCGGGCGCCGCGGTCCCCTGCTGACTCAGCAGCCTTGGGGGGGGGGGGGGGGAGTGAATGAGCTCTCAACCAAAGCCAGACCTCTCTGCATGTGTTTCTCATGATGTGCGAATGCTGCAGGCCTTCATGCTCTCTCACTGAAGCAAATCACATTCACAAAGATGCCTTTAATAGACCTCTGAATACGCAGTGTGTCCCGGTAGCGGGGCCGTGTGCTGTGCGGGGGCCCCGCGCGGACTTCACTGCTGCAGGCGGGACGTCCCAGCAGCCTCGTGCGTCCTGGGGGAGTCGGGTAGGGGTAGAGCCGGGGTAGGATGGGTGAGGCTGGGGGTGAGGGGTGTCAGAGAACAGCATGTGTTGTATATGACTCAATGACTCCTCCGGGGTTCTGTGAGAACACCACATTCACATGGGGGACTGAGAGATGAAAGCGAAGGGCAGCGGCACTTCACAGGTACTTGAGGGTCTGCTGGATGTTTACGGACGTGGGGGGTGGGGGGGCATCACGCGCCTTTGTTGTGGTAATTTAAGCAGGTCTGGAAAAGCCATGTCCTCTTCATGGTCAAGTAAAAAGGTGTAAATCAACAGGAGTGTGTGTGTGAGAGAGAGGTTCTGAAGTTGGCGGAACCCCCGCCCCATTTGGGGTGTTGGTCTTGTTATAAATGGTTAAATTGGATGTCTCTTGTGTCTCTTTATTGTCTGATATTGATGTTGGTCAGTCAGGTGAAGATGTCGTGATGACCTGAGCATGATGGGGTTCAATCATTTTGGAGATGTGTTTTAATCAGACTTGGATTGATCAGATCAGATGTTTTAATCAGACATCAGATGGATTGATCAGATTGTATCATCAGTGAATCTGATTCCTCATTCGGTCCAACGAGGGCAGACAGTTTAATATAAATGTGATTGATTGAATTGCAGTGTTCTTTATGAGATGGTTCCTGTTCTGGTTCTCACATCGTAGCTGGATCTACTTTGCCCCCTGCATCAGAACCCTGAGGAACACCAGTGGAGCTGGCATGTTCTCCTGATTTAACCAGGGGTCTCGTTTTGTTCTGGGCCGTGCTGATCAGGAGCGATAGGTTTCAGTTTAATAAGCACTTCCTCACAGAGACTTTCTGCCAAATGACTTTAAGGCGGATGATTAAGACTTCATTAAGCGGACGCCGGCAGTGCGTCGGTTCTCTCTGTACGTCGGCGTTTGGCTCTGACAGATGTAAACCATTTTGGTTTCGAGCCGCCGGCGCGTTCCGAGTCTGTATGTAAAGAACATCAGCCCCAAGTAACACAGATCAAAGTGCCGTCTCAGTGTTGCTGCTGCCGCCGCCGCCACCACCGTGACACAACGTCAGGGGGTTTAGAACCGAACCCTGAGAAACACCGGGGCACGCTGTAGTTAGTGTGAGGTGTCGTAACATCTGCTCTTCTTCAGGTGTTTACGTGGAGACGGCAATTATTGATGCCGTTGTTACTGCACTCTCCTCAAATCGCCACGGTCCTGGGTTGTTCTTTTGCATGTTCTTCTCGCATCTGTGTGGAAATTTATTTCCCACAGTCATAAAATAAATAATTACTTAATTTTATTGCCATGTACCAACGCACCACCCGCTCTGGTACCAGCATTGTTTCTAAGTGTTATTAGAAGTGTGTGTGTGTGTGTGTGTGTGTGGGGGGGGGGGGGTGCTGATTTCCGTAACACAGTCAGAAAGTGAGCTGCTGTTTATGTCTCCTGATGGAAGACTGTAAAATTGGGCACTTCTTCCCAGGACCCCGCTGGCATCGGCCCCACAGCGAGCCCCCTCCCCCATGTTGCTCTTATATAGAGTGTGTACTATAAACACACAGCCCACTGCTGCTTTTCCTTCCTCTCCATTCATTGTGTTAATAATGGCTGGTGTTGGGTTTCCTCCAGCACTGAGGTGTAGCTTAACCCCTCTGGCGTCTCTGTGGAAGTCGTAGCCCGGCGTCGGTGCTCGTACCGTGTGGTTTTTCCAGGCCGCGGCCTTGACGGTGGACTCTGCGGACGGGTGCTTTGGGGGGAAACGCAGAGGAATGTCTGTCCTTTATCACCCCGGTTCTAATCTCTCCATCTGCTGCTGGTGTTTGTTTGTGTTTAAGGCCACAGGATATTTTATGGCACATGATGATTGATCCTCAGCGCACAGCTGGGCACAAGAACAAAGAGCCAACTGTGAGAGCTCAAAGACGGGGCAGGAGACGCTCGCCAAAGTCATCACCATACTCAAGAACCTTTTTAAAACCTCTGTTCTAATGGAGTGGACTCCTGTACGAACAAACCGAAGATCCATACAGAATTAGTTCAGAATCTATAATGCAGATGTTAGTCCAGATCACATGCTTCAGTCTGGAGGACTTCTTTAGGGCTGGTGTGTGTGTGTGTGTGTGTGTGTGTGTGTGTGTGTGTGTGTGTGTGTGTGTGTGTGTGTGTGTGTGTGTGTGTGTGTGTGTGTGATGTCTCGTTAATATTCATGACGCCGTCTGATTCACTGAAACTTAAAATCTCAGCCAGATTTAAACACATGTTCATTTCTGTCACCACGGAGACCAACTGCAGAGTTTAGAACAAAGACAAAGAGTAGTGTATTTTAATTTGTGTGTGTGTGTGTGTGTGTGTGTGTGTGTGTATCTTTTAAAGCAGCACTATACTCTTTATTCTAATGTTTATGTGTGGAACCGGACTCCTTCCTTCTGTTGTCCATGACGTCCTCTGTTTGAGGCTGAAGGAGCTCATGGTTGGAGCATGTAGTGAACCACCTGTTCATCCACACGCATGTCAGTCTGACCCCCGTGATCCAGAGAACAGCTGGACACGGCACCTCCCCGACAAGCTGGATCCCCTGCTTCACTCCGGGCTCTGCTGATGGTTGTGGTTGGTGGGAGTCCTGAGGACGTCCTGTGGGTGGAGAGTCCTGCTTATGAATTTCTGTCACCTGGTGTTTTGGATCCCGATCCCCCGGATCGTCACCTTCTCCCTGTTTTACAGTAGACCCCTGTGAGGCGTGAGTTAATTTGGCGAGCACTTTAATCACATCGGGTTCCCTCCCTTCACCTCCTCCTGCGTGAAAGCCATCTTTGTGTTCTACCCTCTGAGCCCCTTCACAGGAATCCGCGAACTGGTCTGGAGAACTGAGTTTAAAACTCTGCTCCACTGTGAGGGCCTGTAGCCGTGATTAGACCGATGATTAACAGATGACTGTCAGGATGTGGTGGTGAGAGGAGGGTCGGGACTTGTTCTGCTCCGTGGTGAGGTCTCTCTGACCTTCAGCAGAAGGTTCTGCTGTTTGTTTGTTTTTTTGTGAACCTCCACCTGGTCCAGCAGTCAGGATCCAAACGGATCATGGTGTGGTTTATTTGTGGAACCCTTATTCTGCTGCGTTTCTGTGTTTTCTCTGAGAGCCCCTCGTTTTGATCATGCTTGGTTCTCCAGACGTGAGGCGTGGACTCCGGTCCTCTCATTAGAAGTGGTTCAGTTTGAGGTGAGTACGAGGAGATGGACCTGCTCCACTGATCAGAACAGCAGGAACAGATGAACGTTCAGAGTTCCTCTCTCTCTGTCCGTACGTAGGACGGGTCCATGTGGTGATGACATCACGACGGGCCGAATTTAAAAGCCCCAGGTGCAGCATCACGGCTCCTCCTTCCCCTCCCGTCATTCATCATCACTTCTAACGAGAGTCGGAGGTGACGGCCCAGAATATCTACCTTTAACCATCATCAGCCATCAATGGAGCTTTGTGTTCTCTTATTAAAGGAACCGAGCGCCTGAGCGGACGCCGGCACACCTGACCCCGTCCTTCCTCTCCTTAATAAGATTTTAAAATATCACCAACATTAAAGCGCTTTAAAGTTCACTGTGCGTTCTTAAAGAAGGACCTGCACTGGACCATGGGTCAATAGAACAGGAAATGGCCTTCCCCATATGTTTGTGTGCTGACGCTTAATCTTAGACTCGAGTTAAACTCAGCAGGAAAAAGAAAAGGCTTTCCCTTCTGGTTTAACCAGTTCTGCAGTCAGAGGTGTGCATGAGTCTGCAGGGGGGGGGGGGTGATGTTTCAGAACGTTGGTGGAACGTTACAGACCGATGAGGATCGGCTATCGCACAAGAGAACCACAACCAGCATGAAACTCATAGAGTTACACACCAATAAAGCAAACCATCTCTTTAAACTCCAGTCTCCACCTCCTCAAAATGATGTCTGTCCCTCAAGACTCCTGAAGTTGTCCTGTAGAACCTGTTCACAGCAAATCTGTAGGTCCTAAATCTCAGAAACAAGGACGTTAAGCATCCTGCGGAATGCTCTGTGGAAACATTCCGTCCGTTTTAAAGTTCTCACCGGCTGACATTGCTGGGGGCATCTTCAGACCTCACCCCACTCAGAGGTCATGAGGATTTAAGCTCTCGGCTCTCAGGATTCATTCAGGCTCCTTTGTCCTCCTCGGCGGGAGCTCGTGCCTTCATTTCCCATCCTGCACCCTGGCTGCCGCTCTCTGCTCGCTGGACCGAGACGGCGCAGTGTCTCTCTCTCTCTGTGACGGAGGAGAACGAGGTCTGAGTGAATGGAGACCGCTGTGCAGGAGGTGAAGGCCAGGAGGAGACGCTGGGATTAGTTTAGAGACGCCCGTCAATCAGAGTTCTGAAGAGACCCGTTCCTTCCGTTACACCAAGGAGACGCATGCTGTTGGTCTTCTGATCTTCAGTTCAAGTTCTCAGTGGAAGAGTTCTCACGACTGGGGGGGGGGGTATGTTGGGGGTCCTCACTGTCTGCTCTCCGTCTACCTCCCACCTGTGAGCTCCTGATCCCAGCTCCTTCATACATATCTAACACCAGTGGACCTCTGAGTGGGTCGGCGGGGGTGGGCGTACACTACAGTCTGAAGAGGCTGGGATAGGCTCTGCTGTGTCGTTAAAGGTCTGGATGATTTGATGGTTTCCTTTGATCTCATGACTCTGGCCGTTCTCTTTGCAGCTCTGTGCGTCCAGTCTGCAGCCATCCAGTTCACAAAGGAGCCCAAGTCCCAAGATGCATTGCACGGGCGCAGTGCCATGCTGCGGTGCGAGGTGAGCGATCCCGACGGCGTCACGTACAGCTGGATTCACGACGGCCGCGCCGTGGCCGACTCCGAGCGCCGCTTCCTGGAGGGGGGCAACCTGAAGTTCACGGCCATCGACCGCACCCAGGACTCGGGCAGCTTCCAGTGCGTGGCCTCCAGAAACGGCAGCGCAGAGCGGGCGTGGACCAGCCAGGCCAGTTTCAACATCAAGTGTAAGCGGGACGTTCGGAATTCCCAGACCTCCCCCCCGCCCCCCGCCCCCTCCCCCAGCGTGTCAGACGACGTCTGGAGCGCAGCGCCGGTCTGCTCCTGATTTACCTTCAGCCTGTAAAGTCACACATGTGAACCATTGGTGCGTTCTGAAGCCTCTGTTCTTCAGGAACGCCGCCCGCCACAGAGAAAGTTATTTTGAGCCACCGAGGGGCGCACAAAGCTCCCTTTTATGCACCCTGTCAGGATTAATTGCTTGAAATGTCCCGTCTGGCCACTCGCGTTAGATAACGAGAAGCCTGCGTTAAAGAGGCGTCTGTTTTTAGCGCGGGCTGAGCGCGGCGTCCAGATGGAGTCATTACCGGCGCTGACTCCGACTCTCTCGCTTTGTAACGAGTCTCTTTATAACGAAGCCGTGTGAGTTTAATGTACCGTTAACCTTTCGTTGTCAGGGTTGGAGAGCGGAGCTGTGACGCCGCTCAATTCGTCCACAGAGGGCGATGGTGGAGGCGCCGTGACCTTACACTGCAACATCGACGGACACCCACGGTGAGGAGGTGCCTCATGTACCGATGCTGGGTCTGGATCGGTATGGGCGGGGTGGGGGTGGGGACTCATTTATAGTCTTTCGTTATCTTCCGCTTTATCCTCTGCTAGGGTCACAGGAGGGGGGGGTTCCCCATGCCCATCCAGGGGAGAAAATTTCGGGCACTGGGCAGATACACCCAGGACAGAGGGGCAATCCATCACTGGGCACATACTACAACCATACATGGGGCAATTTAGAGCATTGAATTCACCTTGAATCCATGTTTTTGGACTGTGGGAGGAAAGCTGGAAAACTCGGAGGGAACTCACACAGACACGGGGAGAACATGGAGACCCCCCCCCCATTGTGGGACAAATAAAGATCTATTTTATCTTATCTTACCCTGAAATGACGCCCCCCGCAGGCCGACCAGTCGCTGGTACAGAGATGGCACCCTGCTGACGGAGAAGAGCCACAGGGTGAACAGTAAGGAGCGGACGCTCAGTCTTCCGAGTGCCAGCCCCGTCGACAACGGCGTCTACTACTGCTGTGCCAAGAACGCCGCCGGCCAGGCGTGCAGCACCTCCAACTTCACCCTGAACATCGTAGGTGTGTGTTCCCCGCATGAGCGTTTGAATCTGGACGTGTTCCACAGTGGGGGGGCTCTGATTGGAGTGTTTCTGTTCCGTAGATAAAAGCGTCCCTCAGCCCCTGATCAAACCCGAGGACCTGGTGGTGCTGAGGAACGAGGAGGCGCACTTCCACTGCCAGTTCACAGCCGAGCCCCAGCCCACCGTCGAGTGGTTCCACGGCAACGAGCCGATCGTCAACAAAAGCCGGTCTGTATTTCGGGACGGGTCGGCCGGGTACGTACGTGGTGTCCTGCGCTCCGTGCACTGACCCCTCATCTGTCCACAGCGTCTTCCTGCTGAACAACGGCTCTCTGTACATCAGCCAGGTCAAGCAGCGCAACACCGGGCGCTATAAATGCGTGGCTCGGGGTCTCCACGGCCCTCCCGTCTCCCTCGAGGCCTCCTTAAACATAGCGGGTAAGGTCTTCACCCCGTCACCTTTTGGTGAGGTTGCGTTGCTGCCTGGCTCCCCCCATCTGCTCATTGAGCATGCTGTTGATGAACTCTGTGTTTTACAGATAAAGGTTCTATTAAAGTCAAATTCAGAGGAACCTTTCTTTCTTTTTAATTTCTGCAGAAATTGAGGACATGCCGTCGCGTCAGTCCCGTGTCTTCACCTCCGACTCTCTGGAGCGAGTCGCCTGCCAGACGCCCAACGGGAGCCCCAAGCCCGAGGTGTGGTGGGAGCGGGCGGGCCAGCGCATGCCCAGCGAAGGCCGGGTGTACCAGGACGGGCCGGACCTCGTGTTCCGCCCGACGCGTGCCGAGGACTCTGGTATCTACACTGCTTTGCTCAGAACAAGGCTGGTCAGAAGAAACAGGAGCTCACAGTGACGGTGGCCAGTGAGTAGAACCCGGCTCCGTCTGGTTTTCACACCACACACTCACTGATGTTCTCTGTCACCGCCGTTACTTCAAAGGGAAGCTGGGAACCCGTGTTCCCCGCTCTGCAGTGCTCCCTCACCCTGACCTGAGCGTGAGCGCCGTGTGTGTTGATGTTGCCGTGTTCTGCGTCTGACTCTCTGATGTCTTCATGTCATTGTTAGCTCCACCTCAGTGGGTCCAGAAGCCGGACGAAGAAAGCCAACTGGAAGAAGGGCATGCTGGGTATTTGCACTGCTACACACGTGCCACCCCCGAACCAGAGGTCACATGGTATCGCAGCATGCAGCCCATCAATGCAGAGGTGCGTCCTCCACTCTCATCAGAACTAATCTGAGATCAGTGTGGACCTGTGTGGAACCGTGTTCCTCAGACTTCACTGCTTTGAGCTTCAGACTTCAATGTGTGTGTGTGTGTGTGTGTGTGTGTGTGTGTGTGTGTGTGTGTGATAGGACTCGCGTTTTAAACAGTTCCCCAATGGAACCCTGCGCATCAACAGCGTGGAGGTGTACGACGGTCACGTGTACAGCTGTGAGAGTAGGACTGAAGCCGGGAAGCTGATGGCCAACGTCAGAGTGGTTGTTCTGGGTGAGAATTCTTAACGGGGTTGAGATAAGTTCAGGTTTGCTGAAGCTTCACTTTGTCCTTGGTGTCTGAACCCTGATTGGTCTTTCAGAGCGGCTGAAGTTCACGCCCACACCTCAGTCCCTGCAGTGTCTGGAGCTGGAGAAGGAGGGCAGCCTGCACTGTTCTGCTAAAGGCCGCCTCCCCCCCGACATCCGCTGGACCAAGGCCGGTACGTTTCTGCAGGACGGTGGCGTTCTGCGTCGTTGCGGGTTTTTAAATGACCTCATCACTGATCACATGTTACAGATTTAGATCTGAGGGTGATGTCATTAAGATGACCATATAAAGCATGAACAGGTTTATTAATATTAATGTGCATGTTTCAGATGATGCTCTGATGATGCTGTGTAATTACACATGCACCGTACATTATTAATCTTGAGACACACCAGTGTAGTGGTCTGCACGGTCGGTCCAGTCGGGTTTGTTTGAGAGTTAAAGACGTGACCCGTCTGTTCTCGGCAGATGGAGGTGAGATCCCGTCTCGCGTCAGGCAGACCGGCGGCTCGCTGCACTTCTCTGAGGTCACGCGCTCTGATGCGGGGAACTACACCTGCTTGGCCTCCAACAGCCTCCAGGGAGAGATCCGCGCCATGGTCCAGCTCACTGTCGCAGGTACGGCATGTTCTCACCATGATGTCCACACCACCACCACCATCACGGAGGACAGCAGAACTCTGAGAGTCTTCTTTTACATGATCATATTTAACTTTGTCATTAATCAGCGTGAACAGACCTCTTTACTGAGGACTCTGATGGTTCTGCAGGCCGTCCTCACTCTGTGTGCTCTGTTACTGATTCAGGGTTTGGATTTCATTGTGACGCTGTTTAAAACTGAATGGGAATATAAGTTGTTATTAATATTGATTAGTGTGAATGTTGTTGTGTAAGTGGACAGCAGGGTTGAGTGCCGGGTCAGGAGATGGTGTTAAACCTGTGTGTGTGTGTTTCAGTGTACGTCACGTTTAAGATGAAGCCTGAGAACTCCACGGTGTATCAGGGTCACACTGCCGTGCTGCACTGTCAGGCCACTGGAGATCCATCTCCCATCATCCAATGGAAAAAGAAGACAAGTTTCTGATCGGCAACAAGAGCAGGTTCTGATCCTGAGTTCACTCCGACACGCTCACGTGAAAGATCAGGGTCTTAGAATAAAAACCAACAGGTTGAGTGAGCGTTAAAAACCTCTCCCGTTTGTACCGAAGGTTCCAAACGATGCAGAACGGTTCTTTGGTGATCCACGACGTCGGGACGGAGGACACGGGCAGCTACACCTGCATAGCTGGGAACAGTTGTAAGATCGCTCACACGACGGCCGAGCTCTACGTTGTGGGTGAGAATCACGGAACGTGGTCAGGAGTACAGCTGTGAACTTCAGAACATCTAATGGAACATGAGCCGAGGGGCTTCTGGAACCCACCGGGTTTTTCTCCACCTGAGAGCCGATTGGCTAAAACCTTTAATAAAGCAATGCGGTATGAGGGGGCGTGGCCTTATTCTGAATAAAGCCCATAAAGAGGTGTTATTAGTCCCGGCGTGTAGTGCAGTGCAGCTCCACCTCTTTGTGATTTATTCACAATAATACACAACCTCGAGAGTCTGCTTTAATAAAACACTTACAAACACACTATAATAAAAAACTAAATTATTAAAAACTAAATGGTTAATAATCTGATCTTCTGTGTCGTAATCTAGTCCGCTTTTCTGGCTAGACACACGGCTCAGCCAATCAGATTTAAGGACCGCAGCTACCCATTTTCTAATGATTGTTGATTGATGGTTGTGACAGTGACGGCACGCAGACGTCTGTTATGACGTGTTGGTTGTTGTGTGAGGGTAACGTTGGTTCTTTGTGTTGGTGTGAACAGAGAAACCGGTGCAGCACCCTCTGGCAGACGACGAGCGCGCTCCGTATAAGATGATCCAGACGGTGGGTCTGTCCGTGGGTGCAGCTGTCGCGTACATCATCGTGGTGCTCGGCCTCATGTTCTACTGCAAACAGCGCCGGAAAGCCAAGAGGCAGCACAAGGACCCGGACGCAGAGGAGCCGGAGCTGGAGTGTCTCAACGGTACCGTCTGCTCCATTTAAATCAGATCGACCAATCACGCAGCAGGACTTTAATGTGTTCACATCAGCGCGTCATCAATTTGCACTTTTCAAGAAAACTAGAGAATAATTGTGTTTTTATTGCGGTTCTGTTGTGATGAGCATCTGAGATCCTGCTACAGGAACTCTGATGAACTGTGATGATTGCTCCCTCAGGAGGAGGAGTGCAGCAGAACGGCCAGGCCACCTCTGAGCTCCCGGAGGAGGTGCCACTGACCGCCACGGCATCTGCGGGGAACAACAAACGACACAGCACTCATGAAAAGATGAACTTTCCTCGTGCCAGTCTTCATGCCATCACCACGCTGGGTACCTCCACTGCTCCGGGCTTCTCATTGGACGAATGGATGACTGAGGGAGGTCTGAATGTTTGCGTTCTCTGGGTTTGTTCCTCCTCAGGCAGGGGGGAGTTCGGGGAGGTTCTTCTCGCGAAAGTGAAGCCCGCTGAGAATGAGGAGGAGACTGCCGTTCTGGTGAAGAGCCTGCAGACGCGGAACGAGCAGCTGCAGACGGAGTTTCGGCGCGAAAGCGAAATGTTTGCCAAAACCTGTCACCCTAACGTGAGCCGCTTGCTGGGCATGTGCCGCGAGTCCGAGCCCTTCTACATGATCCTGGAATATTCAGACATGGTACGTAATCACGTCATCATCTGTCCTGTTTACATCAACATGGACCCATCAGCATGACCCTTCCATGAGCACCCCCCCCCCACCCCCTGAGTGTCCTGTCTCTCTGTGTGCAGGGTGATCTGAAGCAGTACCTGAAAATGTCCAAAAGTAAAGATGAGAAGGTCAAAGTTCAGCCACTGAGCACCAAGCAGAAGGTAACACTCCACTTCGAGTGTGTGTTTGATGCATGTGTGTGTGTGTGTGTGTACAGTACTGGAAACCACACACACCTGTACTTCTGGTGTCTGTCCTCCAGGTGGCAGTGTGTCTGCAGGTTGCCCGGGGGATGGAACACCTCTCGAATCAGAGGTTTGTTCACAGGGACCTGGCTGCGCGGAACTGTCTGATCAGCAGCAAGCGGCAGGTGAAGGTCTCAGCTCTGGGGCTCAGCAGAGACGTTTATAACAGGTCTGTATCTTCTGATCCCTCAGATCTTCAGATCCAGGACCTCATACACTCATTAACTCTGTGTGTGTTTGGTGCTTAGTGAGTATCATCATTACCGTCAAGCCTGGATCCCTCTGCGCTGGCTTCCGTCCGAGGCCGTGTTCGAGGACGACTTCTCCACCAAATCAGACGTCTGGTCCTTCGGAGTTCTCATGTGGGAGGTCTTCAGTTTCGGAGAACTGCCCCACGCCGACCTGGCTGACGATCAGGTTCTGGAAGGTAAGAGAGGCCTGAGCGTAACCGTGCAGCATCCTGAGGATCGATATCTGAAGGGCTTTTAATATAAACTGATTAAATTAATGATTGGATCTTTAGGAGCAGCAATGCAAAAGCAAATGGAAGTTGCAAAAGCAAATGTTTGCAGTGTGACCTCTGGAGGTCCTGCTCATGTGTGCTTTTGCAGATTCTCCTACAGTTGTTATTTAATGTCCTCGACAGGCCTTCAGGATGGGAAGCTGAAACTCCCGCCTCCAAACGGCTGTCCGTCTCGAATCTACAAGCTGATGCTGCGCTGTTGGGCCTCCAGCCCGAAGGACAGAGTCTCCTTCAGCGACGTGGTCTCGGCCCTCGGAGATCTTCCCTCTGAGAGCAAGGTGTGAGGGGTCTGTGTCTGCAGGACTGTTAATAAGGGCTGTTAATCACCCCCCACCCCCCCAATCTAAAGGGATTCCATGTTTGTTTCATTGTGTTTCTGTTGCTCCCCTCGGCCACCAGGTGGCAGAACTGTGTGACTTCAAGAAGTGACTTCACATAAAGTTAGAAATGATGAGGTTGATCTGAGGATCCCGTTTCACTTGTTCTTCAGTTGTGCAGAGCAGGAAGGGGAGGTGACCCCCCCCCCCCCTCACTCCACGTTATCCATACTGTGCACTGATCAGCGTGTTCTATAGAAGGATTGTTTCAGGAACCTCCTAATTTATTGTAAAGGTTCTGATTTCTTACTTTGTACTGTACAGAAAGGTACTGTTAATATTCCCTCTTACGCGTTAGTTGTATTTAGTAGAACGTTATGGAACACGACGTTTCCACTCGAGTGCCTGTATGATGAAGGATCGTTCTCAGAGTTCTCTGCGTTGCTCTATCTTTTAATATTTTTTACATGGTTTTATATATTAGATGTGTTGGACTGTTACAGATGTTAACGTGCCATTTTTTTGATAAAAGTTCAGAGAAAATACAAAAAAAAATGTCGTCCAGAGACACAAAAGCTTATAATATACCATATAATAAAAGTTCCCTTTTGCAAGATTGACTTGTTCTTCTTTTATTTGATCACCGTTTCTTTTTTTCAGCAGGAATGATGACAACACAATTAAAACTACGTGTAAAAAAATACCCCCCCCCCCCTGATATTTAAACATTTACAGATACTACAAAATTGTTTTTTTTAAAATCTCTACATCCAAACTGAGTTAAACTCTTAAAACAAAGTTTTAACTCTTAAATAAGTATCATTAAGATTTTTAATGTGTTCTTGTGTGTTTTGGTTCTTACAGGGGGGAATTATTTTTTGGGTAAGCTTATCAATGTTTGTAACCCACACGTGCTGCACTTCAGAGTCCATTTCAGGTCTCACTATTGAGCAGCTTGATTGACTTTATTTCAGTGAACGTGTCTGATTCTCCTGAATGTTCTAAAGCTTTGGTTGTAAGCTCCACTCTGTAGCAGCAGCTCATTACCATGTTTCAAAATAATCAGACTTTAAATAGAATAAAAGCCATGCGTCCACCTCCGAACGGTGGGGATCCAGGTTCGAATCCCAATCTGGGTGGAGTTTCCATGTTTTCGTGTCCACGTGGGTTTCCACCAGGTTCTCCGGTTTCTATCCACAGGCCCAAAACATGGCTTCAAGGTGAATTGGCTGCTCTAAATTGCCCTATATAGAGTGTGAGTGAGTGTACCCTGTGATGAATGTATCTGCCCAGCGCCTGAGATGTTCTGCCCTGGATGGGTATGGGGAACCACCACCTCCCCTCCCACCCTAGTACAGGATTTAGTGTAAGATAATAAATAAATGAATATAAAGAAGGAGCCGATTCCCGGTGAGCTGTACGGCGGGATCACGTTACTCAGCCAACAATCTTTACTTTATCACCCGAACTAGATTCCGTCGCGGAAGACCACTTTGCTTAATTCAATTGTAAACATACAGATTTACGAATCGAACCTGTTTTTCATAACGGTGTTTTTTATTAAAGCAAAACGACACTCGATAACGGGCATTAATGTGAATAAATCTGCGGGAATTGTGTGTGTTTTTAGCTGTAGGCCGGAGGCGCGGCGGATGACGCCCGCCCGTCCGCGCCTGGTTCCCGGCGGTGATGGCGGGACGCGGCCGCTGCGCCGGCTGTTTGTTGGAGAGCCGGTTGTTTTGTCCCTGCAGGCTGCATTATGTCTTTCATTAGTCTGCGTGCAGGGGGAGGGGAGCGCGAGTGCACCGCAGCGGGGATTTAACGTTCCAGCCGTCCAGCAGACAGCCGAGCACCATGCAAATGGAGAAAAACGAGTGAGTATCCGACAGCCCACACGCACCGCACACGGGGAATCCGCCGCGTTTCCGCGGGCTTTGGGCAGCTTTCAGGCGCCTGGTTCTCTGCATGGCGCCCGCTGCTCAGGCGCAACATAACGCAGCCTTTATCCTCCAGAGCTAACAAAGCTGCCGGCTCCCTCACTCCCGACAAAACAGCCCGGAGCTCGGCTGCTACAGCCGACCGCTGACCAGACCGAGGGCAGAGAGAGTGTTCGGTTCTCAAGTTTCGGGTTAAACGGGTTCTGCTGGGCGGATAAAGAGCCGCCGCGTCGGGAGCCTGACCGCCCGACATGTCGCCTCCTCACGCCGCCGTTGAACCGGCGCCTCACCGCCGCTTTGGATCTAAAACATCTCGATAATGGCGGATTATTGTGTAAAAAGTAAAGACTGCGACCTTATTCACACATTCACCGCGTTTGTTTGCAGCCTGATTTACCTCAGCGCCTCAGTTAACCCGGATATTTTTATACGTTTAACCCTGAAATGAGTCACCATTTTAGCTTTTCCGTCGTGTTTTTACTGATTATGGACACGGACTCGCATTCCGAATTCATTTATGTCGCTTTTTTAAATATTCGGTTGTACCTCAGCGGTTGTCGGTCTCTGGTTTCATTACTGACAGAACCTCACAGACAGGATAATTACAGACACCGCGCTGTAATAAGTCAGAAAGACGTTTTAATAACGAGAACGTTCTTGTTCTGACTGAAGGGAGGGTTCAGGTTTGGAGGAGGCCTTCGCAGGTTCCATGAATTAAACTCTGAGCTTCGGTTCAGTTGGATGCATCTGAGTCTCTGTTAATAAAACCCAAATGCTATTAATGTCATTAAACTAATTAAAGTCACCATCTGCACAGTGTCCACTGATAACCGAATCTGTAATGTTCTACTGAGGTCTTTTATCTTTATGATTAGGTAAAGGTGAGTATGTTCTCCAGGTGTAAAGGTGTACCGTACCTGTAACCCGTCAGTGTGAACTGAGAACCTGTTTTGTTCATAAGAACATTTTTGATTTATCATTTAAATTAAATGACCACGTTATTTGTTGTGTCATGTTGCACCATAGTGCTCTACAGAACCACTGTCCAGATGTTGAGGTGGTTCCAGCGCTGCTGATTTGTCCACAGGTGTATTATTATTAAAGACATGAGGTACATGTGAGGGGTGGAGAAGTTTGAGAAGCTCAGTTGTCTAATGAGAGACAACATTTCAACCTGGAGGAGGAATGGATGGAGGAAGCGATGTGCATGTGAACTGAAATAGATGCACCTTGTTCTTTTTTTAGCAGAGGTGAGGAGGAGGAGGAGGAGCAGAGGAGGGAGGCGGGTCGATTGTTTAGTTTGTGGTAGGCTGTTTTTTTTGTTAAAGCTGTTTCATTTCACCTTAAGAGCATGAGGCATGGCATCTTCATGTGATGGTCATCACCACCATCACGCTGTGATCTCACCCAGCCTTCAGGTCTGAGAGACGTCGCACACACACACACACACACACACACACGTGTCTCCAGCGCTTCTCTTATCGTACACACACCTCAAATCAAATCTCTGTTTGGAATATGAACAGCTTTTCATCTTCACCTTCGACCATCCTGCCATTTAAGATCAGATTTACCCTCCTCAGACTTTTGGGGAGAACCTTTTAGGTTCCTTATCATAAGTAATTATAATAATATAAAAATAATAATGATCAGAGGAATTAAAATATTATTTATGAGGTTTAAGGAAATGATCTGAATGGAGATCACGAATCAGATCAGAACATTTTACTGGAGATTTAAATGATGTGAGTGAAGCCACATGGAAACAGGACACCCTGGTTATAGGACAGGAACTACATTCTACACGCTGTGCTTTACATAAACACTACATGAGTATTGCAGTATTGGGACAGACCTCTGACTCTCAGAGTTCGGGTGTTTCAGTCCCAACGTGGAACCAAACCGTTTTTTTTGAAGTATTAATATTGTCTGATTGAAATGTCATCACAGGCTTCACTTTATCATCACTAACATTTCAGTGGATGTGTTTCATGCTGAACCGATCCGTGGCCGCCGCATGCTGCACGCCGCCGTGCCATCCGTCAGCGAGCTGGACGCCCGTCCTGCACCTCTGTGGTTCCTCTCTTATCGTCCATCGGCATTAATCCCACTGTTTGGTGTCCTGTGTCTGTGCACGCGAGGCAGGTGTTTGAGCTCTGTCTTATTGTTCTCTCTCTTCAGTCCCGCTGGGAAGAAGTTCCGCAGCAAACCTCAGCTGGTCCGTTACCTTGGCAACTCCATGGACCTGGGGTCGTTTGATTTACGCACGGGAAAGATGCTCATGAATAAACTGAACAAGAACAGACAGCGGCTTCGTTATGACACCAACACTCAGACTAAGGTGGGGAGGAGGTGGAGCCTCTGACTGTAGAGTGTGTGTGTGTGTGTGTGTGTGTGTGGGGGGGGGGGGGTTCTGTGACCATTAGCTGCTTTTGGGGCAGTTTGATAATGAGGCTGTTTTTTAAAGAATGAAAAAGACCTTGTGAGGGTTTTCATGTTTGAACTGGGTGGTGAACCTTTTTTTTTTTTTTTAAGCCTCTGTTTATTTGTGAATAATCGCATCAGTGTACTGAGGAGGTTTTGATGTATGATGTTTAATTGGTTTGGTTCTCCATGGTGTGTTCTACAGGGAAAGCCTGACCTGAACACATCACTCCCCGTACGTCAGACAGCCTCCATCTTCAAGCAGCCAGTCACAAAAGTCACCAATCATCCGAGCAACAAGGTCAAAACCGACCCCCAGAAGGCGGTGGATCAGCCGAGACAGGTGACGCGTCCACACCTTTAAAAAGACTAAATTTGTTCTTTTTTTTTTTTTTTTTTTTTTTCCTCGTGTTTGTGATATAACATCTAATGTTTTTTTTTCTCTGAAGCTGTTCTGGGAGAAGAAGTTGAGTGGTCTAAGTGCTTATGACATCGCTGAGGAGCTGGTAAAGACCATGGACCTCCCGAAAGGTTTGCAGGGTATGACCTCGTAATGAGTCCATGTAGAATTTAAGTGTCTTGTCGGTTGATGTATCGGTACTCAGATTCGGGCTGGGACTCGTTACAGGGGTGGGTCCTGGATGTACAGATAAGACTCTCCTCTCGGCGATCGCTAGCGCTCTGCACACCAGCTCCGCTCCCATCACCGGCCAGCTGTCTGCCGCCGTGGAGAAGAACCCCGGGGTGTGGCTGAACACCAGCCAGCCGCTCTGCAAAGCCTTCATCGTCACGGACGAGGACATCAGGTGAGGTCGCCGGGCTCGCGGCTGATTACACACCAGACGTTTTAATTCCACTCGTACATTTATGGTTATTTGCCAGACTTTGTATTTGTACTTCAGTGTACTGTCCCAGGGGGGCGCTGTCCCTGAGCTGACCATGTGAATGACTGTACAGGTCGTCAGTTCGGACACACGGTCACACACATTCAGATTAACTGGAGAAAATGACACGGGGAGAACATACTAAAAACCTTCTGGGAATCAAAACCAGAACACTGAGAGACCGATCACTGCACCAGCCGGGTGCTCTGATCATAAAGGGCTGATGTTTTTATTCTTGTTAAACTGAGCTCTGAGCTTAAGACGGTGATGCTGCTGCAGGAAGCAGGAGGAGCTGGTGTACAACGTGAGGAAGAGGCTGGAGGAGGCTCTGATGGCCGACATGCTGGCTCAAGTGGAGGAGGCGGCCAGCGCGGAGGAGGCGATTAAAGACGAGGGGAACTGCCACGAGAGCAAAGAGGATGTATAGCGAACAAGGTGAGTGTAGGGGGGGGGCTCGTCAACTCGTCTCAGGTTGTTCTTTAACCTTTTGGGTGAAATGGTATTTTATTCTTGTAAGTTCATAAACACATGAACAAACAATAATAAAAAAAATAGCCATTCTGTGTTACCGCTCAGTTCCACTAGATGGCTCTCTAACGTCCTGCAGCTGAGTTTGGCTGCCATAGTCAGTTGTTTGGGTTGTGTATGTTAACGTTGTGGGCGGCACGGTGGCTTAGTGGTTGGCATGTTCTCCTCTCAGCGCTAGGGATTCCCGGTTCTATTCCCCATCTGGGTGGAGTTTCCATGTTCTCCCCGTGTCTGCGTGGGTTTCCTCCGGGTTCTCCGGTTTCCTCCCACAGTCCAAAAACGTGGATCAATTCAATTGAATTCTCCAAATTGCCCCATATAGAGTGTGTCTGTGTGAGTGAGTGTGTCCAGCGATGGATTGGTGCCCTGTGTATCTGCCCAGCGCCCGAAATGTTCTCCCCTGGTTGGCATGGGGAACCCCCCCCGCGACCCTAATAGAGGATGAAGTGGAAGATAATGTATGGATGTTAACATTGAAACAGGTTCATCATGATGCTCTTATTGCTGTGCGTGTGTTTTTCAGAGCCGCAGCACGATGTAAACCCCCCCACAGACAGTTCCACCCCCCCCCCACCACCACCACCATCGGACCGGCACCCCCTCCCCTCCTCCACCCAGACAGATCGGCCCCACGCTTCACCCCGCTGCTGTGGTCCTGCTCAGGACGCGGAGCCCACTGGCTGGGGTTCTCTTTGCAGGACTGTCTGATTTCTGTGTTTTTAATGTTTAAGGACGCGAGCGGCTGCGCTGTTGATGTGAGAGATCGACTCCAGAACCTTTATTTAAGTCCTGTTTTGTTCCGCTGGAGTTCTGTCAGTCTGTTTCTGATGCAGTGAAGACAGATTTTAAAGAGGCCAAATTCGGTTCAATCGACTCATTAACTATTCAAACTGTAGATTAATTACTCAACTATTGTTATTTCTTTTTATAAAAGCTTCCCCTCTATCAGGATCCCATCAGTCCTTCACTCCAAAACACGTCATGCGGTCCCCCGACCCGAATCGACCCGACCCAGTGGTGGGGCGTGGCTGACGTATGTGACCCGGTTTGTTCTGCCATCCGTCCCTCTGATCTGGACTTTTCTTTTTCCGATCACCGATCAGATTTATAATGATTCAGATAATAAAGCATCAGCTCTGAGTCACATGACGTCAGTAAATGGCAGCGACTCTGTCGGAGTTGGTTTCACTGATGGGAGGAGAATCGTTTGGAGAAATTGTTTTTTTTATATAAAAACTGATTCCTTTTGAAATCATGATCTCAGATTCTGTTCACACCTGTAAGTTTCATCCAGATTTGTTTTGGAACATTAAATGTGAATGTGAAGTTTCAAATCCGTGTCCAATGCTTTTTTTTTTTTTTTTTAATGTTGACACTTTCAGGTGGGAGATCAGATCAGATGTTTACTTTGTGGTTGCCGTCGGTTACCCTGGTTGAATTACAGAGTGAAGAGTTAAAACTCCATTTCATTAAACTCATCATTGAGACAGACCTCCAGCTGTAAAAAGCTGTAACAGGACAAAAGAAAGAGTGTGGGTGCGGAGCGAGAAAGTGAAGTGGGCCCAGGACCAAACCCTGAGGGACTCCTGTGGAGATTAAATGGAACAATGAAATTTATATTTTAGTATTTTAATAGAAGCATGTTTCAGTTGATTCGGGGACAGCCCTCATCTCTAAACTCACTGTCTCAGGTGGCTTGCTGAGTAAACTCCTGGGGGATGAACTGGAACGTCAACTGTGAGCTTTTATATCTCAACCCACGTCTATGTGGAGGGCATGCGGTCAGTTATCCACTAACTGTCCTCGTGAGGTTTAACCGTTAACTTGCTGTTAAAGTCCCAACGTGGTCCCTCTGGTTGGGTTCAAAGGGCGCAGTGGCAGGTACAGCATCACGGGACGACGGACGGGACGTTTCAGCTCTGCGGCGGCTGTGGAGGGTTATCCTGCGTCCTCTTTCTCTGGTTTAATATAAACTTGTGGTCACTATGGCAACTCCCGAGCTCTACACTAAGGTAAGTTTGGAACTGTCCCTCAGACGGACGTGACGGTCCTCAAAAATCAGGGGCTTTGATTTTAAGCAGGAGAATGTGGGAGAACCTGCTAATTATCCAGTGCTAATAGAGTACAGAGGAAGGGCAGCGTCTGGGGGAATGACGAGGTTAATGTTTAATGCAGAGGAGTGCACTGTGGGTCGCACAGATGTACAGCGTGAGCAACTTGATACAGCTCCTACAGAACCATGAGGAATACAGAGAAGTGCTGGGATAGGAACCAGTCAGAGTCTTACACATTTGAAGGCTTTAAACTATTATAAATATCTTTATGTCCTGGAGTTGTGGAGAACTCAGGGTTGGGCTGTAGCGTGGTGGTCAGATGCTTGCAGTGGAGCATCTCACTGCAAGAAGGTCGATTCCCAGTCCGAGTAGACGGTGGCACCTCTGCAGGGATTTTGCATGTTCTCCTCATCTGTGTGGGTTTTCATCATGAACCTGCATTTGCTCTCACAGTCTCAGAAATGTCAGAGCGTGTGGTTTAAAGACGTTAATGACTTAAACCTGTAGACCCATAAAGCTCTTTGATCTGAGATGTTCTGAGATGTTCTGAGATGTTCTGAGGTTCTCTGAGATGTTCTGAGGTGTTCTGAGGGTTTGCAGAAGCTCTCTGGACGCTGCGCTGCTCTGATTGAGTTCTTGTGTTCTAAGGGAGCGTGTGTTTGGGTTCCTGATCCTGAGGAGGTCTGGGTTTGTGCTCAGCTCCAGCAGAACTACAGACCCGGAGATCAACATCTGCTACTGAAGCTCAGCGATGACACAGTACACACACACACACACACACACACACACAGCTGGTGTAACTCTGTATTCATGTATGAAGAGGTTTATCTTAATAATGTTTAGCTCTGTGATTAAAAAAATAATTAATTTCTTTAAATTTAACAGCATTTTTTTCTCCATTGAAATGATATATAAATATATAAATAAATAAATATATGTTAGGTTCCAAATCAGCTACGGAAAGTTTTAGATACAAATCTCGTATAAAAAAAAGACAAGACAACAACGTGTGATCCTGAAATCTCATTAATAAAGATGATAACACACACAGCTCGATGGCTTTGATTTATACGACATGAATGAACAGAAAGCAGATCAATAGATTCTGTTTTTTTGTTCGTTGGAACAAAGAAGAAAACGCTTTTTTATTTTAACTGTTGTAAATGTATATAATGCTCCAGAACATTTTTAATTTTGCAGTCATGTTTTTTTTAAGTTTGAAACGGTAAAAAGAAGCTTGTTTTAAAAATTGGGTTGTATTTTTGTAAAATGACAATAAAGGCTTTTTATTCTATTTTAAATGACTGTGGTTCGGTTCCCGTTCAGGAGGTGCGGTACCCGCTCTCCTCCCCCCCCGAGCTGCCTCCTCTGGGGAACCCTGATCTTCTGGAGGGTGAGACCAACCTGACGGCGCTGAGCTACCTGCATGAAGCGGCGGTGCTTCACAACCTGCGCATTCGCTTCCTCCATTACAACAGCATCTACACCTACTGTGGTACAGCACACACACACACACACACACACACACACACACATCATATACACATACAGAAGTGTTTCAATCAGCCACCGTAATCTCATCCAACACCTTTGAGATGCACTAGAACTCTGATCCCGGTCCTGTGATTCAGTATCAGTGACCGATCAGATCAGTCATTAAAGCATGGTCACTGTGTTGATGTTCTCCCCGTGTGACCTCACGCTGTGTGACTGATTCAGATCTGTTCTCTGATTGGTTACAGGTATTGTTCTCGTTGCTCTGAACCCGTACGAACAGCTGCCCATATATGGAGAGGAGGTGATGGATGCCTACAGCGGGCAAGACATGGCAGACATGGACCCTCACGTCTTCTCCATCGCCGAGGACGCGTACCGCACCATGATCAGGTCTCCACTGCGTTCAGGAGGTGCTGATGGACCGATCTCCTCACCGTTTGTTAAAGACGCCGCTCCTCTGCCGACAGGGAGGAGAAGAATCAGTCGGTGGTGATCAGCGGGGAGTCCGGCTCCGGAAAAACCGTGAGCGCTCAGCTCATCCTGCGCTACCTCGCTGCCAGCGGAGGAGCGGCGCTGCAGACCAGCGTGGAGGAGAAGGTCCTGGCCTCCGGTCCCATCATGGAGGTGAAGAGTGTAGGACTTCTGGTGTCGTGTGTGATGATGATGATGATGATGATGATGATGAGGGTAACGTGGTGTTTTTAAGGCTTTAGGAAACGCAAAAACCATCCGCAACGATAACAGCAGCAGGTTCGGGAAGTACATCGAGATCGGGTTCGGGGTTCAGGGAGCCATCGTGGGAGCGAACATGAGGACCTATCTTCTGGAGAAGTCCAGGGTTGTTTTTCAGGTTGGCCTCTTCTTCACCTCATCTCCACCTTCTGAAGTCACAGCCCCTCGTCACATGTCTGAGGAGGGTGTGGCTTTGTTTCCAGGCTCCTGACGAGAGAAACTATCACATCTTCTACCAGCTTTGTGCCTCCAGAGATCTGCCAGATATCAGGACTCTTAAACTTGGTGAGTGGGACACCTCACCCCTCATGCCTCACACCTCACGCCTCACCCCTCACACCTCACTCCTCATCCCTCATGCCTCACCCCTCACCCCTCACTCCTCACCCCTCATGCCTCACACCTCACGCCTCACGCCTCACCCCTCACACTTCACCCCTCACTGCATGAAGTTTCTGATTTGTTTTTAGACTCTGCAGAACGTTTTCGTTACACCAGTCAGGGTCTGGAGATGAAGATCCCGGGGACAGATGATGCTGAAGAGCTGGAACGAACGCGAAACGCTCTGAGCATTCTGGGTAAGAACTCCATCACAGGTCACTGCTCACATTCACTCCAAAATCTGTACCCTCACACCTCACAATACCAGTTCCATTTCCAAGTCTTCTTTTTGCATGTTCTCCCAATGTCTATGTAGGATGTTTTTGGAGCTCTCGGTTCTCTCAGTCCTTTTGATAGGTTCCTCCTCTTCTCCTTAAACATACCGCTTCACCTGTACCATCCCTGAGAACGTTCTGATTGAACCCTGCAGGAGTGACACCTGACCAACAGATGGAGCTCTTTCGCATCCTGGCCGCCATCCTTCATCTGGGGAACGTTTCCATTCAGTCCAGCGGGAGAGGAGGAGAGCGCAGCTCCATCAGCGTGAGATGAAACACATCCTGTTTGAAGAACCTGAATGAGATCCTCTCCAAACCTGCTGAACATCTAACTCCAGCGTTCTGCTGACAGGCTGAAGATCACGCTCTCCAGGTCTTCTCCAGGCTCTTGGGAGTGGAAGGTCCTCAGATGGCTCACTGGCTCTGCCATCAGCGCTTGGCGGTGGGGGGTGAGCGCCTGGTGAGGCCCATGTCCGCTCAGAAGGCCAACGAGTCACGTGACGCGCTGGCCAAACATCTGTACGGGCAGCTGTTCGCCTGGACGGTACGGAGACTGAACTCCGCCCTGCGAGCCCACCGAGAGCAGAGCGCCACCTGTATCAGTGTGCTGGACATCTACGGGTAAGGAACCTCACTTCACGGTAAAGGTTCCTCAGGGGTTCCGTTCTGAAGGTTCCTCTTCACACGTTTTCATCTTCTGGTAGATTTGAGAGTTTTGAAAGCAACAGCTTTGAGCAGTTCTGCATCAACTACGCCAACGAGAAGCTCCAGCAGCAGTTCAACAGGGTGAGGCGTCACGTCCTGCACGGGTTCTACATTCACACAGCACCCTGAGTAACGTCCCGCCCCTCCGTCCTCAGCATGTGTTCCAGTTGGAGCAGGAGGAGTACGTCCGGGAGGAGCTTCCCTGGAGGCGCGTGGAGTTCAGTGATAACCAGGCCTGCATCGCTCTGATCGAGGGCCCGCTGGGGCTCCTGGACCTGCTGGATGAGGAGTGCAGAGTGAGTATCACTGAGGTCTCGCTCTGAAGCCTCTGACCTTTGAACTCCAAACTCCTTTGATCTTCAGATCCCTAAAGGCTGCGACGGGAACTGGGCTCAGAAGCTGTACGAGCAGCACCTGCACCGCAGCCCGCGCTTCCTCAAGCCCCGCCTATCGGACGCCGCCTTCGCCGTCGAGCACTTCGCAGACGTGGTCAGACTTCAAGCTCCGCTCGGGGCCGTGTGGCGCCACCCTGAGGCGTCTTTGACCCGCTTTGGTTCTCTTTCAGGTTCAGTATGAATGTTTCGGCTTCGTGGAGAAGAATCGGGACACGATATTCGAAGAGCCAATCAACATCATGAGAGCCAGTCAGGTGACCTGTTTGATACATGTTTATTCTAAATGGTGAAAAGTATGTGGACGGCTTAAATCTGTTGTTGGTCAGTGCCTTCACCTCACAGCAAGAAGCTCCCAGGTTCTATTCTCAGGCAGTGAGTTTGCATGTTCTCCTCCAGGCTCTCCAGGTTGGTGGTGTGTGTGTGTGTGTGTGTCCCACAGTCAGAGCTGGTGGTGGAGCTGTTCCAGCGGGAGGCAGGAGGGAGCGGAGGTTCTACCTCTGGACCTAACGGGGTGCTCTCAGGTAAAAGAGTCCATCGTGAGCACAGACGGTCAGTGGGCTTCCAGTTCCGTCGGTCCTTGCAGCTGCTGATGGAGACCCTGAGCGCCACCTCCCCCCACTACATCCGCTGCATCAAACCCAACCCCCTCAAACAGCCTTTCCTGTGGGTGTGCTTGTCTTCACTGATGTCCTATCCCGGTCTCTGTGATGGTGTAACAGTCTGATGCTCCTGATCTCAGGTTCGACCCGAGGCTGACCGTCCAGCAGCTGCGAGCCTGCGGTGTGTTGGAAACCATCCGCATCAGCGCTGCGGGCTACCCGTCCAGGTCAGGTGATACCTACCTGAGCTTTTCCCGCCATCAACATCGTTCCAATTCCATACTGTCCTGACCCTTTATGTGACCATGGCTTATAGACACCCTATTACCTGGCCCCGCCCACTTTTTACCTCATTCACTGTATTGCTTTGATGTCCTGCGACCACGCTGCCATCACTCTCACATGTTCCTCAGACGTGCGTCTCTGTCTCTGAAGTTATTAATGTTTTTTTGTCCGTTTTTGTCAGATGGACGTATGACGAGTTCTTCGGCCGGTACAGGGTTCTGCTGCGGGGGTTTTGCATGCAGGAGGATTTGCGGGCATCGTGCCAGAGGGCAATACCGACCCTGATCCCGGACCCTGGGCAGTTCTGTTTTGGCCGGACCAAAGTCTTCTTCAGGTCGGGTCAGGTGGCCGTCCTGGAGAAGCTGAGAGCGGATTGGCTGCACGCGGCCGGCGTGATGATTCAGAGCAGAGTGAGGGGCTGGCTTCAGCGCCGGCGCTTTCGGACACTGCGCCGCGCCGCCCTCACCCTGCAGAGATGCACCCGAGGGGCACTGGCTCGCAGGTGACGGGTGCAGAACTGCCTTTCACTAAAGATAATACTCTCAAACCCCATTATTAAAGGTGTTTCCTGATGGAACCACGCCGTGTGGAGATGGAAGGTTCTTCACATTCTCACCGTACATTTCAGGTTGGTTTGGACCCTCCGCCTCCTGAAGGCGGCGCTGGTCATTCAGAAGACGTTCAGGATGGTGGTGATACGCCGGCTTTTCCTGACCGTCAGAAACGCCGTGATCACCATCCAGGCCTTCAGCCGGGGCATGCGGGCTCGCCGCGCTTACAAAACGGTATGACGCTGAAGCTCTGGCGCTGAAGCTTCGGCTCTGAAGCTCAGGTGCTGAAGCTCTGGCTCTGAAGCTCTGGCTCTGAAGCTCAGGCTCTGAAGCTCGGGCTCTGAAGCTCGGGCTCTGAAGCTCGGGCTCTGAAGCTCAGGCTCTGAAGCTCAGGTGCTGAAGCTCTGGCTCTGAAGCTCTGGCTCTGAAGCTCAGGCTCTGAAGCTCGGGCTCTGAAGCTCGGGCTCTGAAGCTCGGGGTCTGAAGCTCGGGGTCTGAAGCTCGGGCTCTGAAGCTCGGGGTCTGAAGCTCGGGGTCTGAAGCTCGGGCTCTGAAGCTTGGGCTCTGAAGCTCAGGGTCTGAAGCGGATGATGATCCAGAGAGCATGGAGGCGGTTGATTGTACCTGCTGGCTGTGTGTAGGTGCGAGAGGAGCGGGCGGCGGTGCGTCTGCAGGCGTGGGTGCGCTGCCACTTGGCCCGCCGCAGGTTCGGACGCGTGCGTGCAGCCGTGGTGCTGATGCAGAGCTGTGTGCGCAGGAGGACGGCCCTCGGGGAGCTGCGGCGGCTGCGCACCGAGGCGCGCTCGGTGGAGAGGTACAGAGAGCTCAACAAGGGCATGGAGGTCAAACTCATGCAGCTGCAGCTGCGCGCAGACCATCAGGTGACGAGCGAATATATAATATATAATAATAAAATACAGAATTTAAAACTCCGTCCTGTCTCAGGTCCGAGAGAGTGCGGAGCTGCGAGAGGTTCTCCATAACGAGAGGCAGACGCACGCCGCCGAGATGGAGAAGCTGCATGCCGCCATGATCCACATTCAGCAGCAGCTCCACGATCACATGACTCCATCACCCCCCGCCGGAGACACGGAGGAGATGAGGAGAGCGGAGGAGCGAGCAGCTCAGGAGATCTGGCAGCTCTGGAAGGTTCCTCTGTTTAACATCTGATCTCTGAAAGATGAAGTGCACAGATCATCCACCAGGGGGCGAACACGGGATCAGCTCATTGATCAGAGTTGTGTACGGTGTGTTATATGTGTGTTATAAGTGTGTTATATGTGTGTTATGATGGTTCCTCTCTGTTCTGTGAGCTGCAGGAGAACGAGGCTTTGAAAAAAGAACGAGACGTTCTGAAGAGAGAGCGAGAAGATCTGACAGCTCGCTTATCTGAACAGGAAACCACACGAAGGGGTACCAGATGTTCTGCTCCTGAACCTTCTGAGCACATCACAGATATCAACCAGGATCTTTCACCTGTGTGTGTGTGTGTGTGTGTGTGTGTGTGTGTGTGTGTGTGTGTGTGTGTGCGTGTGTGTGTGTGTGTGTGTGTGTGTGTGTGTGTGTGTGTGTGTGTGTGTGTGTGTGTGTGTGTGTGTGTGTGTGTGTGTGTGTGTGTGTGTGTGTGTGTGTGTGTGTGTCTGTGTGTGTGTGTGTCTGTGTGTGTGTGTGTGTGTGTGTGTGTGTGTCAGAAAGTCAACAGAAGCTGATAACTGATGCGGTGCTACAATCCGAGCTGGATGAGGAGAGAAGACGGTATCAGGGTCTCCTGAGGGACTTCACTCGATTAGAGCAGAGATATGAGAACCTGAGGGACATGAACATGGTTCCTACTGCTGAGGTTCCACTGACCACAACTGTGACTGAGAACCAGGAGAGATCTGAACATGTACACTGATTCTTTTTTTAATCGTTGATTTTCATTTTAAATCTTCATCCTAAAATTAAAACCTAAAGAAACCTCAATAAAGCAGGAGAAATAAATGAGGAGAAATAAAGCAGAAGCAATAAAACTTCAGTAAAATGTTAAAACCTTAAACAATCAGAACTCCACTGATGTTCTGTGGTTCTCAGGTTTAAAAACATCACTGTGATAATAGATTGAAGTTTAAATGGTGGAACTAAAGTTGAGAAGATGTACTTTGAGGGCACGGTAGCTCAGTGGTCAGGGTGATGATGGGTATCAATCTGAAGGTTGAGGGTTCAAATCCCATGCCACTGAAGTTACCAGTGTGTGTGTGTGTGTGTGTGTGTGTGTGTGTGTGTGTGTGTGTGTGTGTAGGAGTTAATGGAGCAGGTGGAGGTGCGTGAACAGGAGTGTTTCAGATTGAGGAGGGAGCTGACGGAGCTAAAACACATCGTGTCTCTCAGAACAACAGCGTCCTCTGCAGGTGTGTGTGTGTATATATCATCTTCCCTCTGTTTGTGGATTTTAAGAGAATGAAGGTGGAACTCATTTTAACTTCGTGTTTAATCAAATCAACCACAGTCTATAAAGCAGAACATAAATACAGATGTTCCTCAGGTGTGTCCACGTCCCAGGAACCCGGTGCGTCCCAGGAACCCGGGGCTTTAGAACCAAGTGGACATCTGGAGTGTAAGAAACGAGACGAGAGTAAGCTGCTGAAGAACCTTATTACAGGTACACACACACACACACACACACACACACACACACACACACACACACACACACACACTGCATTGATCTCAGACAACACACCAGACTTTATCTTTATAAAACTGATATGTAATGATTTTAAATGTTATACAGTTCTGTTCTAATGTTAACTGTGTTTATAAAATAAAAGTCCTCATGGACTCCACCGCTACCTGAAGAACATGTCCGCCACCTGAGCGTGACGTCTGATCCGCGCGTGTTAATGTTGCCATCTTGTGGCGAAAGTCTGTAAATGCAGGAGCCTCTGTTGACCTTTTAAACTTCGAAAACAATTTTGATTTTAGACTCAAATCTGGAAGTCTTTCTTAATTATTAACAATTAAGTTAAATGATGACGATGCAGCTTATTAAACATTTAAATTAGCACCTTGTTCCTGGAGAACGCTGTCTCGTTCCACATATTCTGTACAGTATATGATTAATTATATGATTAAAAGAATACATTTACATTTAGTCATTTAGCAGACGCTAAATGAAGACTAAAATAAAGACATGTAATTCAGATTCAGATGTTTATTTGATGTAATTTGTAAACGTGTGTAATGTTTAATTTAGTATAAGGTATTAATTCCAGCATTTATATCACATTTAGTTGGAGGTTTTATTAAATCCTAACAGCAGTTCAGTTTGAGGTTGTCTGAGGTGTGTGTGTGTGTGTGTGTGTGTGTGTGTGTGTGTGTGTGTGTGTGTGTTGTACAGATGTGCGGGTGGACGTGGCTCTGGCTCTGACCCCGGGTCTTGCAGCACAGATTGTCTTCCTGTGCGTGCGGTACGCAGACTGCAGCGGGGATGAAGCTCGTGCTCGGAGTCTCTGCGCCGGCGCCGCCACCGCCATCAGAACGGCCCTGAAGGTAAACGAGCTGTAATCAGCCGCCCGCTCGCTGCAGAACCGTTCTATCAGATGGAACTGTTCAGGGTTTCCTGTATGGTCTGCTTTGATGATTCGGGTGTGAATGAGGTCCAGTCACCTGAACTTCACTTTGAGAACGCTTCTGATGTGATGGCCTGTGATCCAGAACCTCAAAAATCTCAGACATGAGTTTTCAGCAGTGGGGGCTGGTACAGGTTTTTCTTTAACATGTTCTCCTTCGGGCGGCACGGTGGCTTAGTGGTTAGCATGTTCTCCTCTCAGCACTAGGGATTCCCGGTTCGAATCCCCATCTGGGTGGAGTTTCCATGTTCTCCCCGTGTCTGTGTGGGTTTCCTTCGGGTTCTCCGGTTTCCTCCCACAGTCCAAAAACATGGATCAAGTTAATTGAGTTCTCCAAATTGCCCCGTATAGAGTGTGTCTGTGTGCCCAGCGATGGATTGGCGCCCTGTCCTGGGTGTGTCTGCCCAGCGCCTGAGACGTTCTCCCGTGGATGGGCATGGGGAACCCCACCGCGACCCTAATAGAGGATAAAGCGGGAGATAATGAATGAATGAATGAATGAATGAATGAATGAATGTTCTCCTTCTTCAGTGAATGGTATTGGTATTGTCTCACTCTGTTGCAGAAACACAGTGTTGATCTGAACATGACGTCTCTGTGGTTGAAGAACACGTACCTGCTGAAGGATCTGCTCACCCAGCACTCACCCACACAGGTCCCCCCCCCCATCACACTGTGTCTGACTCTGTAAACGATGACGGGAAGCGTTTTATCTGAATTTATACAGCGCTGTGCTTCTCTGTAATGTTAAAAAACAAGCAGAGCTGCAACAGAGCTGCAACAGAGCTGCGATCAGAGCGACGTGGCTTCACTGTGAGCTTCAGACGCAGCAGCCTCACTTTATATTCTAATGAACCCATTTTAATTTGAATGTCATTAATTACTGACACCTCCGTTCAGACTGCTAAACACGCAGAACTTTTAATGTTCTCACAGGAAGTGGAGGAGAACGTGAAGCCCATGCAGGCAGACCTGAGGGAGCAGGTTCGAGCTCTGACTGACCTCTGCATTCAGGCTTATCAGCAGCTTCTGTCCATCACAGAGAGACGCCTGCAGCCCATCATCGGTATGACCTCATCAGGCTCGACTCGTTCGGTCTGAATCTTTGTTGTTAAATGCACATGGGTGCTGCAGAGACTCTGAAGGAGAACCTCCCCAAAAGGGTTCCATGTTGTAAATGTGATCAGACGTATGTGATGTTCTGTTATTAATATCACATGGAGTTTATGGTTCTCTTTATTCAGCTGTAACCGGTTCTCCTCAGTTCCAGCCGTGATGGAGAGTGAGTCTATCTCCGGTGTATCAGGAACCACGGTGGCGCCGGTCACGTCTCGTAAACGCCTCGTCTCGGGTCGCGGACCGTCGTCCTCTGGAGAGCGAGCTGGTATGGCCGGTGTTCTGAGGGAACTGGGGGTTCTGCATGCCGCTCTGCTGCGACAGGAACTTCCTCCCGTTCTTCTGGAACAGATTTTCCACCAACTGGCCCACCTGCTCGCTGCCAGCGCCCTCAACGGACTGCTGCTGCGCAGAGACATGTGCTGCTGGAACCGCGGCCTGCAGATCCGGTGAGAGCACGGCAGCGGACTCCGACCGGGTCAGAACCACACGGAACGCTCCGAGTGGATTCGAATCTGAACCGCTGTGTTCACACTGGATCAGAACCAAAACCAGTGCGTTCATACAGCTCCCCCCTGTGGACATTCAGTATATCAGCCTTAACTTATTTCACTTTTTTTGTTTGGGCGTCACGGAGGCTTAGTGTTTAGCATGTTCTCCTCTCAGCGCTAGGGATTCCCGGTTCGAATCCCCATCTGGGTGGAGTTTCCATGTTCTCCCCGTGTCCGTGTGGATTTCCTCCGGGTTCTCCGGTTTCCTCCCACAGTCCAAAAACTTCAAGTTCTCCAAATTGCCCCATATAGAGTGTGTCTGAGTGAGTGAGTGCCCAGCGATGGATTGGCGCCCTGTCCTGGGTGTATCTGCCCAGTGCCCGAAACGTTCTCCCCTGGATGGGCATGGGGAACCCCCCCTACCCCGCAACTCTAAAAGAGGATAAAGCTGAAGATAATGAATGAATGAAATCAGGTGTTTGTTTGGTTTTTGGTGAAAATTTCCACCTGATTCCAAAGAAGTCATTAAAGTCATTAAGATCAAAAGGTGCGACTCATTTTAGGGTCAAATTTGAAGAAATAAGTTGCTATAAAGACCTGTTTCTCTCTGCAGATATAATGTCAGTTTGCTGGAGGAGTGGCTGCGGAACCGCGGACTGCACACAGGGGGCGCTGCCGCCGCTCTCGCGCCTCTGATCCAGGCAGCACAGCTTCTGCAAATGAGCAAGAGAACAGAGGCGGACGGAGACGTCATCGTGCACACCTGTCACGCCCTGTCCAGCCAGCAGGTGGCGCAACTGCACTCACATCAGATCACCTCCCGGTCGTCCTGCTCCTCACCGCCTCACACTCTCGCTTACAGATCGTGAAGGTCCTATCCCAGTACTCCCCTCAGAGTGACGCCGATGAGAGGGTCACGCTCAACTTCATTCGCATCGTTCAGGTGAGATTCCAGTACGGGCTCCGAAACGACGCCCCCTTCAGGTGTAGTTCAGCAGTTACAGGGTGTAGACCATGTGGAGCTGACCCCTCTCTCTCTCTCTCTCTGGTGGGCGTGTCCCAGGGGCTGCTGAAGGCTCGTGCTGATGGAGCTGCGTCTCCTCTGCTGATGGACGTCCGGCGGGTCTTTCCCGTCACGTTTCCGTTCACTCTGCCGCCGAGCTTCAGCGCCGAGCTCCACGTTCCTCAGGTTCTCAAGATCAACGACCTCATACACAGAGTCTGAGGGGAGCCGCGTGCTTTGGCTCAGAGTCTCAGTTCCGGTTCATCTCACAGGTGTTGGATGAGGTGCAGATTGGTGCTTCGTGTGGCCCGTTCAAGTTCATCAAACCATGTGTTCAGTCAGTGATGGGATAGGCCTCAAACTAATTCTACAGTGTGGCTGGTTTTCTTCTCATTAGTGAGTGGTTTTGGATTAAAGTGTCTGCTGACTGAACGACTTTAATCCTAATCTGTTCACGTCAGTGGAATTTCATCTCAATACTTCAGTTCATACTTTTTTAAGACAACTCACGTTTCTGAGCAAATCAAATCAAATCTCAAATAACGACCAACAAACGACGAACCGCGCCCTGTCCGCCCCGCCCGTCCGTCCGTCCGTCCGTCAGTGTGCCTCACCCATCACTCATCAGCAGAATGAGAGCGCTTCACTTTATTCACCATTTATTGGAATATAATCATCAGCTCGTTGGTTGTAGAAGCGTCTGATGAATCCATCGTTTCAGCTTCAGCCTCGAAAAGAACGACGATATTTAGAAAACAGAACTTGGAAACATCTGCGTATAAAAAGCCTCTCATGCTAGAACTCTGAACCACCGCACGGCAGAAATACATATTTATATATTCACAAGCTTTCCAAAAGAAACCAGAAAAATAAAGATCCTGAAGACGAGGACCGCGGGACGAGCGGCACGGCGAGGACGCATGCTGGCACCAACGAGAGCCTTCCCAACATGCACGTCATATCTACAGAGTGTTTGAGTTTCAGTTGAGGTGGGACAGTGTGTGTGTGTGTGTGTGTGTGTACAGCCTCATCATCGTTACTCAGCTTCAAAGGGAACGTTGTGCTGAACGTTAATTAAAGAACTAAAGTGATTTGTGCTGACGGTCCAGACTGTAAACATCAGACTACAGCTTTAATGCATAGAGTAATCAGACACGACCTCTGACCCCGTCAGGCTGTGTGTGTCCTCTGATTGGTCCCTCCATGTTTTCAGCCCAGACTCCATCTCTGTCACCTCCATCAGCTTCTCAGAAATCCATCAGCATCCTCCCTGCAGGCCTTCATCAGAGGAAAGTCCATGTGTCTGCATGTCCTCCCCGTGTCTGTGTGGGGTCACCAGTGTCCTCTAACATTCCAAACACATGCTGACGCCGTGACTCGAGAAGAATTCTGATATTTGATTCTTAGTAAGTGATCTAAAAAAAATATAGTGAATATGTCATTGCTGTCTGCAGAGGCGCCCCCTACTGGAAATACCTGAAAGACGGTGTTTCCATGAAGAATTACAGGGAAGCTGTTCAAACATCGAATTACTGAAGATGGACAGGAGCTTAATGAATGAGAGCGCCGCTCATCATCTGCGTCAAAAAGAAGGTTCTAAGACGGAGCTGCGGTACCGAATAATAAGACCCGTTACAGGTGAGAGACAGAGCCTGGGCCGAGAGACACTCACATACTGACACTGTGGACAGGAGAACATCAGCAGCTTGGAACCATCAACCTCCCGTGAAGGTGGAACCCACAGATCTGAACGCGCATCGTTTGCATCATGTGATTCAGGCATCTGCGCAGGTTTCACTCACATTGTGCTTTTCTGACGGGTGGACGGGTGGCAGCGGGATCTGAGGGTTGCCGTGGCAACAGCAGGGAAATGATTCTGAACTGAGGATACGATGCGTCTCCGGTGGAGAAGATTATGCGCGAGAGTTCCGAGAAAGTAAACATCTGCAATCAGACTCCATTCTGAACATGATTTACACACACACACACACACACACACACACACACACACACACACACACACACACACACACACACACACACACACACACTAATACCCACAATTCACTGATTAACACAATTCAAGTGTTAAAGAACATGCAAATTCCACAGACAAGACGCTTTCTTCAGACCTCTGTGCCACGCCCGCATTAGGCTTCAACTAAATCTTTAAAAATAAAGTCCACATACATTTCTGTTTAAATAGAGTTACGTAACGCACCCCGTTATTATGGGATGTCTGAGAGGAAGGTGTGTTTGGTCCAGGTTACCAGCAGCCGGTGATGTCCGGCTCGTTGTGCTTGCTCTAAAAGGTTTGCGTGGTTTCAGATCTTGGCCCCCGTTGTTTCCGTCGTCAGGAGCGACGGAGGAGAAGAGAACCCTGACATCGAGAACACCCCCCACAGAGGGAGGGGCAGGAATGACTGACGAGTGAAGAAGGCAGTTACAGAAGACATCATCGGGAGGGGCGGGGGGGTAGAGCGACCGCCTCACTGAGCGCCGCTCTCGCCCGGCGCTCGCTCTCTCGCTTTCACACCTTTAACGACAGCAACAGAATTTCTTATATACACTCGATTGTTGTACGTTCCGTATTTGTGACGGATCTCTAACGTTCCGTCGGTTCCGGGGGCGAGGTTGTTTGTTCTAAAGGCGAGGACGCCGGCGTGAGGGTGGGTTCTTGGGAGACGTTGTGCCGTACGTTTTATTTTGTGCTGCTCTGTGCTTGTCATGATGATATGGCAGGGATAGGAGTCAGAACATCCACAGGGGTGCTCCGGGGTCGTCTCCGCCGGGCGGATCTGTAGTGCAACACTTTAAAATCGGGCGGTGACGAGGAACCGGCCTTAACTTCCTCTCCCCTCCTCGGCCGAGCGCTGGTCGGACTTCAGCTTGACGAACTCTTTGGCCACGTCGTCGTTGTTGCGCTGGGATAGGATGCGCAGCACGGTCAGCCCCGTCTCGTCCATGTGGATGCGTTTGGCCAAAGGCAGCCAGCAGGCCACGCTGCCCCGCGGCGCCACGTCCTTCAGCTGCAGCACGGCCATGCCCACGGTGCGGTCCTCCCGCGCGAAGCAGTAGTCCTTCACACAGACCTGCAGCTCGTAGCACTCGGGCCCCACCTCGTTACTCAGCGTGCTGCGAGCAGGGTCATGAAACAAGCATTAATATATAAACACACGCAGTGATACAGTCTGTATGACATCATAACGATGGTTAATGCAGCAGCGTGTTACTGCTGTAGCTCCTGAAGCTTGAGCTCGTCTCTCCATACTGCTGCTGCATTTTACCACGGCTCTGTTCGGAGGGGTTTACGAACATTTTACTGATTTAAAAACGTCTAACAGCACAACATGTGTCAAACAATTTAGGGACTTTTTTTTTTTTTAACGTCTTCACAAAGTGATCCAAATGAAAATGTGGAATAAGAGCCCAGGACCTTCTGGAGGATCATCTCTGATCCCTCACGGCCTCCGCGGTGAGCACCGCCACACAGCAACCGGATGGAGTGTGATACTCACAACGTGAAGGTCTCATTGTATTTGGGAGCCCAGCTGTTGTTCTTCGACTTGGTGGCGTACTTCCTCTTCTTGTCGCTCAGGTGGGGGCCGATGATGTAGGCCTCCACGAACGGCCGGAATATACCCGAGGTCTGCCACCGCAGGTCATTCGCAGCCACCACTAAAGGGGGGGGGGTCGCTGACGTCAATTAGGAAAGCCATGTATTCATGTCGGAGGATAAACATCTGGTCGGCGGTTCTGACCTTTAACCGTGACCTTGTGCTCTCCGGTGTTGGGATGAGTGAAGATCTCCACGTGGATGGACACCTCTCCGACCGCGTCATCCACGCCCGAGCCTGCGGGGGGAGCAGGTGAGAGCGTTAATCGGGACCTGTGTTCAGTGTAGACCCCGCCTTCTTTAGCCTGCGAGTCTGAGACACAGCTGATCATCACGAGCAGGCTGCAGGGAGCCCTCATGACGGAGTGGCCATCAGGTTCTGCTCGCCTGAGCATCGTTAAAGCTTTGTGAACGTCGAACATCACAGAGAACCAACATCATGGGAATGACGTCCTGAAAACATGCAGGATTCACAGAATCAGACAGCTCCAGTGTGATCTGTGTCTGAGATAAACACATGCCATGGAGCTGCTCCAGCTCCAGGTCGACGGAGGGCACGGGGTCAGGAGCTCCATTACAACAGTGGAGGTGTGTGTGGGGGGGCCTGACCTCTGCTGGCCTGACATGTCGAACTGTGCCAGTCCCCACACCGCTTCCAGAGTTCTGTGAACAGAGCGGTCACCTCGGAGCGGCCGGACAGAGCCACCGCAGGGTGACCTCATACACATCCTGCAAGAGGGTCGGAGATTTAATCAAATAAATCACACTAATAATGTTGACGCAACTCCTCTGTCAGGATGTGTGTGTGTGTGTGCGCATGGCCTTGCACTCCATGCTGGTGATGGAGGAGTGGTCAGGGACTGGAATCATGCAGCAAGCTCCGTTTGCTCATTCAGTTGGGGGCAGGGCAAACCTCTCCGTCACTGGATTCATCTCACTGGACATGCAGAAGTATGTTTCAATGTCTGTCACTGTCACACACACACACACACACACACACACACACACACACACACACACACCACACACACACACACATTGAGAAGCAGTGGACACTGACCACAGCAGCGCCCATCACACAGCGAGCGCCGTAAACCCGTGCAGCATCCTGGTGGTCATCAGACGCTGAGGAGACTGTAATGTTAACTCACCCTGACAGAGGGCGTCACCCGACCTGAGGAGCCCTCTCTGATTGGCTGACCTCATGCCGTCATGGCGTTACATCCAGCCTGCCTGAGGATGACCGTACGAGGGTGGTGCCATGGAGACGCAGAGTGACGGTGCACTCGGTGGAGGTCAGAGCTGGAGCTACGTCACAGTGAGTCCGAGCTCGTCTTTATTAACCTGGTACCGAGGCACGGTCCGGGGGGGTCCCTGAAAACCGTTACCATGGTGACTGGAGGCATCTCCATTACACATTTCAGCCCTGAGGAGGCGGGGCGTCCACATACTTGTGGTTAACGTTTAAAAATTCTAATTCTAAATATTGTGCTGTTCAGTATTTTATATTCATGCTTATGGTCTTCTCAGGGTTCTCACACACACACACACACACACACACACACACGAGCACATGCACACGTGAGAGCAGGGACTCGTGAGTCACGATACTTGCTCAGCACCACACACGTGCTCCTCCAACACACACACACACACACACACACACACTCTTCAGCTCTCTCTCCTCGCAGCGTCAGTGTGAGTGCAGTCTCGAGCGAGTGAACATGCAGGACAGAGGGACGGACGCCTCCGCCTCTGGAGCAGAAGAACCCGGGTGGAACCGAGCGCATGCGAGTGGGGGGGTCTGACGGGGCGAGGTCTGATTTGGGGTGAGTCGCTGGTTCTGGTCGGGGGGGGGGTGCAGGGCGTGGGCCCTTCAGAGACGTACCCTTCTCCGGGTACACGTCCTCACTATGCGTGAACCTCGTCCCCTTCCCTCCGTGGACTGGTGGACGGGCGGGGCGAGGAGGACGGCAGGACGGAAGAAGTGGAGAGTTAAAGAGCAGGAGAGCATGAGTTTACCATACGGAGAACATCAGAGAGAAAGAGACACAACAGCAAAATCACCCGACAGATCAATAACATCATCACACACACACACACACACACACACACACACACAGATCAATAACATCATCATCATCACACACACACACAACACACACACACACACACACACACACACAGATCAATAACATCATCACACACACACACACACACACACACACACAGATCAATAACATCATCACACACACACACACACACACACACACACACACACACAGATCAATAACATCATCACACACACACACACACACACACACACACACACACACACACACACAGAGATCAATAACATCATCACACACACACACACACACACACACACAGATCAATAACATCATCACACACACACACACACACAGATCAATAACATCATCACACACACACACACACACACACAGATCAATATCATCATCACACACACACACACACACACACACACACAGATCAATATCATCACACACACACACACACACACACACAGATCAATAACATCATCACACACACACACACACACAGATCAATAACATCATCACACACACACACACAGATCAATAACATCACACACACACACACACACACACAGATCACACAACATCATCAAACACACACACACACACACACACACACAGATCAATAACATCATCACACACACACACAGATCAATAACACCATCACACACACACACAGATCAATAACATCATCACACACACACACACACACACACACACACAGATCAATAACATCATCACACACACACACACAGATCAATAACATCATCACACACACACACACACACACACACACACAGATCAATAACATCATCACACACACACACACAGATCAATAACATCATCACACACACATCAATACATCATCACACACACACACACACACACACACAGATCAATAACATCATCACACACACACACAGATCAATAACACCATCACACACACACACAGATCAATAACATCATCACACACACACACACACACACACACACACACAGATCAATAACATCATCACACACACACACACAGATCAATAACATCATCACACACACACACACACACACACACACACAGATCAATAACATCATCACACACACACACACACACACACACAGATCAATAACATCACACACACACAGATCAATAACATCATCACACACACACACACACACACACAGATCAATAACAACATCATCACACACACACACACACACACACACAGATCAATAACATCATCACACAAAAACACACACACACACACACACACACAGATCAATAACATCATCACACACACACACACACACACACAGATCAATAACATCATCACACACACACACACAGATCAATAACATCACACACACACACACAGATCAATAACATCACACACACACACACACACACACACACACAGATCAATAACATCATCACACACACACAGATCAATAACATCACACACACACACACACACACACACAGATCAATAACATCACACACACACACACACACACACACACACACAGATCAATAACATCATCACACACACACACATCAATAACATTATCACACACACACACACACATCACACACACACATCAATAACATCACACACACACACAGATCAATAACATCACACACACACACACACACACACACACACACACACAGATCAATAACATCATCACACACACACAGATCAATAACATCATCACACACACACACAGATCAATAACATCATCACACACACACACAGATCAATAACATCATCACACACACACACAGATCAATAACATCATCACACACACACAGATCAATAACATCATCACACACACACACAGATCAATAACATCATCACACACACACAGATCAATAACATCATCACACACACACAGATCAATAACATCATCACACACACACACACAGATCAATAACATCACACACACACACACAGATCAATAACATCATCACACACACACACAATAACATCATCACACACACACAGATCAATAACATCATCACACACACACACAGATCAATAACATCATCACACACACACAGATCAATAAAGATCAACACACACACAGATCAATAACATCATCACACACACACACAGATCAATAACATCATCACACACACACAGATCAATAACATCATCACACACACACACACACACAGATCAATAACATCACACACACACACAGATCAATAACATCATCACACACACACAGATCAATAACATCATCACACACACACACAGATCAATAACATCATCACACACACACAGATCAATAACATCATCACACACACACACACAGATCAATAACATCATCACACACACACAGATCAATAACATCATCACACACACACACAGATCAATAACATCACCAAACATTCCACAAACCTTCAGTTATAGATCACGACTCTGTGTGAGGGTTTAACATTCATTTAAAATATAAAGTATTTGATACAGACACCAAAATGATGCCCACCCACCCACCCATCTCACACACACACACACACACACACACACACACATACACACACTCCAGCGCAGAACCACAGAACGGGGGGGTGTGTGTGTGTGTGTGTGTTTTCACTTACCCTGTGCATTCTGGGACTGAACAAAGGTTTTGATGAGCTTGTCGGTGGCTTGCGTGTAGAGAGAGAGAGCGTAGTGGAGAGACTGCAGGTCGGGACTCTTCTCCAGGAAGGTCTTCTTCAGCCCGACGCCGCCGGCGTGGAAGTATTGCTACAAGAGAAAGCGGATGTCAGAGGTTCAGGGTTCGAGCCTTCGTTCAGACGTGACAGGAGGTGGACGGCAATCGTGTGAGTGGTTCAGAGAGAGACCCTCAGAACACCAAGATGAAATGTTCTCTGGACGGTCTTTAGCCTATCCCAGCATTTTTACAGTTCACATATAGGAAAACGTCAGGAAGCTCCAGACACACATGATGATTTCAGACTGTGGTGGTGCTGTAGATCAAAGCGTGTGTGATGTGGAAGGGGAGGAGGCGTGTGGTGGATGTGCGTGTTCTACCTTGATGGTGTCGAGCGCCAGTTCGATGACAGCGCACTGTTTGGGTGATAACGCCTTGGCCTCCTCGCGCACCATGTGCTCCTGTAAGGGAGGAACAGAACCCCGCGGGGTGAACACTCCGCAGTTCATATCTAAACCCTCGATGCGATCCCGTGGTGCAGACTTACCTTCAGCTTCGAGAGCTGGCCGAGCTCCTTGGCCGCGTTAAAGATGAGCTGCGTCCCCTGCAGGAGAGGAGGAGCCAAGAGAGAAGACGTTAGAGCGCGAGGACATTTCAACTGGAGACTGAAAATACACAAGAGAGGTCAAGACAGAGAAACGGCATCAGTGTTCCTCACACACACACACACACACACACACACACACACACACACAAAGCATTAAAGGAGAAGCTGAGGAGAACATTCAGACTGCTGAAGGATCTGCTAAACGGACTGAGTTTAGAGCGTCAGCGTTGCGTCCACAGGTTCTACAGCTGCACGGAACACAAACACTCCACAGACTCATGGGAAAGACGGCTAAGACATCCGGGCCAGAGGGGGCCGCGCAGTGGACGGGTTCGGAGAACGGGACAGTAAGTGAGCTGCCAACACTACAGAATAAAGGCCTTCTGATTGGTCGAGACTGAAGGACCTTTATTTTGGTGTCAGCTCACAGCCTTTCAGCATCAAGAGAACAGTGGAGTGCAGTCATAGGACAGGGCCTTCCCCAAAGTGTTCCCAGATTAAGATTATATGTTCTAATACTTTTGTCTATAGAGTGTAAAGAGTCTTTCGGGTGCTGCTCTGTAATTCGGTTGGCACAACAAGAAGGTCCTGAGTCGATTCCAGGGCAGGGTGTAACGTTCTGTATTGTGTGATGTTTGCATGTTCTCCTCAGGTCGGCGTGGTTTTCCTCTTCAGACACGGTGTTTATGAGAGGAGCTGAATCTGCGTCTGTGTGTCCCTGTGTCTGTCTGAGTTGATACAGCATTCAGAAACACGATGAGGATCAGTCAGCCCTAAAACGATGCTCACAGACATCCCAGAGAGAGAGAGTGAGAGAGAGAGAGGGCTGGACCGATGCACTGGACATTGAGGAGACACGGGACCCATGAGACAGAGAGAGAGGACACTTACAAAAAAAAAAAAAAAAAACGGAAACAAAGACATGAGACACTGAACTAAATGGGTTTTAGTTCTTACATCACTGTGACAAGCAAGCTTCACCCTGCCCTGTGAAGAGAGGAAACGCACGGTTAACGCCACATCCCATCTGCTGCCGCGCTCACAGGGTCCGACCAGCTCAGATCAACACCCCACACACACACACACACACACACACCACACACACACCACACACACTGCAGCCACACAGAGAACCAACGCTCTGCTCGCAGTCCCGCGTCCTTCACCTGTTCAGCGCATCCGGAGGTCTGAGGAACCTGTGGAACCGTTAATCAGCACTGCACACACACGGCTCAGTCGCACCGGAGGTTCCGAGGAAACGGGTTCGATCTGATGAGATCAGGAACTTCAGATCATACAGTAGATGGCCAAAAGATCCAGAACCTTCAGGGTGCATTATTAAAGGTCCACTGTGGGGGTTTGTGGGACGGGTTTTAGGAAAGACCAGCGCAGCACCAAGACCTGGCTCTCTGTTCTCACAGGAAGAGGGTTCTGAGTGCGAGGTTCCTTCTGTGTGGAGTCTGCATGTCCTCCCCATGCCTCCTACATTCCAAAACACGCTTACCGTGAGCATGTGCCCCGCCTGTATTGGGAAACGGCCAATGACCTGTCAGAGTTTTAAACGCACTGTAATGAGTCCCCCACTGAGCCTCTGTCCTCACAAGGTTTCTACCTTAACATATCAACATGACAGGGAGTTTTGTCTTGCCACTGCCGCTTCATCTTGTTCTATCAGGGTTTCAAGTCCTATAGCTCTGTGAAGCTGCTTTGTGACGATGTTCTATTGTAAAAAAGTGCTATATAAAAAAATAACTTGAACTTTAACTCAAACTTAAACTTGATCCATAAAACAAGTGAAAAACAAAACATCAGAGAGTGGAGGCCCGTGTTATTTTCTGTGGACCCCTGCAGTGCGATGTTGAGGAGGGAGAGAATTTATTTATAAAACAGGATTTCAGCTAAATTTGACAAAACTGGGTCGATGTGGATCAATAACGAGAAGAAAACTGCTGGTTTTAATGTTAAAGCCACGCAGTTTGAGTCTAAATATATATGGCGAGGCGTGCAGAATGAGGTCCGGGTAAAAAACCCAAACTCAAACAGATTTACATAAAATAAAGAAACCAAACGGATCGTCGGATTTGGCCATGTAGTGTATAATCCTAATTCTCATATATTTAAATCGACATGGTTGTATTAATTAATACGTTAATTAATTAAGCACAGATTTAAAGGACAGACCAACAAAACAATCTGGAAGGTCAGAGTTCAGACACAAGCAACAGACCGACAGAGGTGAGTGGGATTCAAACGAGTGAGAGTTTTGGGGGGGACGGGGGACAGACACGATTCACCCAATACCGCTCAAACCACAAAGCCACCGCCGGAGCCACCCAGGCTGGAAACCCGCCGCACGATGCAGGGGGGATCGGGTGAAGTGGAAGTGCGAGCGGGTGCCACTTCCAGAGGAGACGAGGTACAGAAGAGAAGCTAAGAGCAAGAGGTTTCGGGCAGAATGTGAGACGGGGCCACCATATCCGTTCAGGGGTCGGGGTCGGGGTTGGGGGGGGTCTGGTCCAAGTCAACCTGGAATGCACCATGCTGCAGCCCCCTCAGACCAGACGGGAAGAAGAGTTCAGGAGACAAGAGACAGAAAGATAAAGAGGATGTGATGGAGAAATGAGGATGCACATGAAGGGGGGGGGAGCCTTGCAGCCACATAGAGCAGAAGGAGAGGGGCAGGGGGGTGGGGGGTGCCACCCGGGACTGACGCACTGCAGGACAGACAGACGCACAGAGAAAAGGGCTGCTGTACTTACTATCATCTGTGGAGGAGGAGGAGGAGGAGGAAGAGCGGGGGGCAAGCGAGAATGTAATAATAACCAGAAAACAAGGGTCAGTGAAGTTTCAAAGAGCCCCACATCAAAAAAAAAAAAAACCAAAAAACAATCAGCATCAACATTTAAAATGGGTTTCCATACCAACTGCTCGTCTGCTTCATCAGTACAGATACACCATGAGATTTAAAGTATGTGGACACCTGATCAACATGGAGTCTGTAATCAAGATCATTCATCCAAACACAGGACTGTCCACATACTTATACACTCACCTCCTCTCACCGTCTATCATATCAGCTCCATTGACCCACGGTTCCGTTCTGTAGTCCATCTGTTCCTCCACATACTCTGATGATCAGCACCCCACAGAGCGAGTGTTATAATTCTCAGCTCTGCAGTGAGGCCGACAGGGTGGAGGTTTGCTGTGCCACCACCAGCAGGTCAGCATCACTGCAGGGCTGAGGATCATGTTCTCAGATAAGACCTGCTCTGCTCTCAGGAGTGATGGCAACCATCAAGGTTGGTGAAGACTTAGATGAACTACGTCATTAGAACTCCAGTCCGAGTGAGGCTGATACGAGGACGTGCCTAATAAAGTGGCCGGTGAGTGTTTACAGTGTATCGCATGTTTGATGTTTAGAGTTTATATACAGCGCTCCTGTGACGACATGGGGCTCTTTTATCAAAAGAAAGCAAAATGTGAGAAGAACATGTATAAAGACAAATAATAAGATCAGGCTGGTCTCTGATCCCGTCCCTCTGAACAGAACCCAGACTCCGGTGCGGAGAACAAACAGAGAGCAGAGAGCAGAGAGCAGCCTTGGGTGGATGGTATGGTCATCACTGAGTCTCTCCATGTGAATGGAACGATGGGGCTCTTCGCAGATGTACAGTTGGGAACACGAACTCGGGTGAGTCGGGAAGCTCTGGCCTCGTCAGCCGTCCGGACCGAGCACGCGATCCGAGCGCGCGATCCGAGAGATATGGAAGGAAGAATTTAGGAGGTAAATCTGATCATGGAGAGATGGAGAGAAGATGTGGGATTGTTCTCACCGTTTGGTCGGTTAAAGGAGGCAGAACGATGGTCTTCTCCATGGTGTTCATCACGAGCTTCCAGAGTTCCTTCAACACTCGCTTCAGAACCGTCTTCTCACAGATCTTTGCAAACAGCGACAAACTGGAAACATCAGAGCGAGAGGTTTAACACGATGAGAACGCAGCAGAGAACGTCTCCCGGCATCAGCTGCCGTGTGTGGGGTTAATGGTGAAGGTTCTCCTGACTGATGTGGTTATTAAAGTTACAATGATCAATTATTTCAGGCCTTAAATCTGATTGGCTGAACCATAAAATACCATTCAAATCATAAAATACAGATAATTATAAACAAATCAGTATTAAACTGATCAATAGTAAACCTGTTACACTGTTTTTCAACTGCGTTCGTTGGCCACTAGATGGCAGTGTTTGTTTGCTGGTGAATCTGGTATTTCTCAGCGATCAGTGTTCACTTTAAAAACCGGACTAGATTACGTTGCGGAAGAGCAGATTATTAACAATTTTCTTTTATTAAACGCATTTACGATTCTTTTTTTATTATAGTGAGTTTGTAAGTGTTTTATTAAAGCAATAAAACACTGGAGGTTGTGTATTATTGTGAATAAATCATGTAAAGAGTGGAACTGTTCTCCACTACACATCAGGACTAATAACACCTCTTTATGGGTTTTATTCACAATATTAATATTATTAATATTAATTCAGAATTCACGTCCTCTCGTACCTCATTGCTTTATTAAACGTGCTGTGTGTGTAAAATCATGTGTGTGGCGTGCTCTATGTCAGCGTGTCTTTTATCCGTTATTAAAACCATTAAAGGAACTGCACTGCTGCTCCTGGATGGAACTCAATTCTTCGGTACAGGAAGTCAGTATCAGCAGGTGGTTCCATTAACACCTCAAACTCACTTGCTGTCCAGGAAGTCCATGATGGGCTGCAGAACGTTATCGGCGTCCTGAGCCACACTGCTGCAGGCGCTCGCTGGAACGTTGCCCGTACCCTTCACTTGGCTCAGAATGTCTCCCATCTGCTTCACGTTCTCCTCGATGTTGGGCTGGAAACTGGCAGACGAGCACAGAAGAGAAGAACATCCCATAATAAGTGTGTTGCGCTTATAGGCTGTGTGGATTTTCGCTCCATCTGCCGTCTCCATCCGCGAGACGCATCACGTGCGGTACTCCGACTCCCCCTCACCTGGTGGCAAATATGCGTGCCAGGTCGTCGAGGACGTTGTTGAGTTTCACCTGCAGCTCCTTCAGGATGTCGCTCGCCTCCACGTTCAGCTGAACACACCACGACTCCGTTATTCCATCCTGCTTTTATTATTACGCTCAAGAGACTCGAGTACGACGAAGAACATGCTAAAGTGCTAAAGTCCTATTAAATTCAGTAGGTAGTAAGTACTGGGTAAGTACCACCTCAGAGTTTAAAGTGTAACAACGGACTCACATCTTTTCCCCCCATGGCCTCGAACATCTTCTCCAGCTGAACCCGGAGCTGCTGGATGTTGTTGATGAGGATGCACGGCTGTGGAAACGTGAGGAGACCACACGGTGAGGAACAGCAACGCGCTCAAAAGCTTCCACGCTGAAGCTGGACCTGGGTTCAGTGGACTTACCTTCACAGCTCCATCTTTAGCATTCTGTTAAACAGAGCAAAAAAACACGGTCAGCACACGCCATCAGAGCTGCAGCGCAGTTTAAAAGGTTCTCCGGATATTTACCACTTTCTCCTTCGTGCAGTGGTTAGGAAAATCACGGGAAATGATGTCCGCGTACGAGAGCAGAACATTACTGATCGTCTGCGAGAGGACAGGAGAGAACAGTGACGCCAGATAACGACAATGAAGAGTAACGAACAGATTTATAATTAATGCTGAGCTCGTTATAATAATAACATTGGCACCTTGGCAAATCTCTTCATGTAGTGACCCACTATCTGAGGATCGGGACACTCCAACTTCTTAATGATTTCAAAGCTCTGATTGAGCTGAGAGAAGACGTCCACCACGGAGCAGGAGAACAGAGCGTGCTCAGAGGTCTGCTGGTACTGTGGGGACAGATGGAGGTGATTAGGCTGGGTGAGGACAGAGGGAACCTCTGAGAACGTCAACGACGTCTCTGAAGATCTTCATCTGATGGAGAGCCCTCATGGCTGCTTCTCTATAAACTCCTGTATCCTTGGTGACCTCTGTTGAGATATCAGCTGAAGATCTCACAGCGCTGTGACGGACGCTGGGTAATTAAAGCCTTCGTTATAACGTCGTGTTAATGAAGATTGTTTAAAAAAACCCACACTGCACTTACTCCATCCTTCTTATCTCTCTCCAGAGCCCCGTGCAGGAAATCCCGTGACACCTCCTCGTTCTCGTCCAGCCACTGGATGACAAACGGTTCGAACCACCTGCGGAACGATCACACGGTGCGTCAGGTGACGGTCATCGGCGGGGGCGGACGTGGGCGAGAATTCGGACTGAGTCAGGAGTCACTCACGCCGGGTACTCCGGGACGCGGCTTTTGAAGAAGGGCAGGTCCTTGCAGTACTCGTTGTACAGCCACTTGACTTTGAAGTGCAGATTCATGTAATCAGCGCTTTTACACAGGCGGTTCTTTTCGTGTTCTGAAAGCCGGGGGTGAAGACAACAGCACTTCATTACACAGCAGCTGGACGCCGCGTCAGAACGTTTAACATCAGCGCAGCCTCACTCTACAGCAGGACCGCACCCAGCCGTCAACCATTAGATTTCACAAATACAGAGACGTGTGTGAGCTTTCATGACGATCTCAGTTCTAACATCATGTAAATAAGTCTCACAGAGCTTCTGACCGTGACGGACCTCTGGCTTTATTCCTCCGGATCACGGCTGATGTGGGACTCACCCTCCATAGCGTACTTCATGTCCTGAGCGAACAGGTTCCACATGACCTCTGCACTGATCTTCCCCACATTCAGCTCCTGTGGAAACCTGAGAGGAGTCCAAGTCACTCTCCATCAAGCGGGTCATAACATCATGCCATCAGTCCGCACGGTCCGGTTTTATAAATGAGATGGACTCACTGGTTAAGGCAGGGGGTGTAGGAGTTCTTGTCCTCCTCGATGATGGACACGATTAAGGTGATCAGCTTGGACCAGAAATCGAGGTTCTTGATACTCGGGCCCTGTTCCTCTGGAGGAACTTCACCTTTCTTGGACTGTAAATGGAGGAGGGAGAACCAATGAGGGGCTTTATGTCCAAACAGTTCCGATTCTTTAGTTCTTAATTCACGTTCTACATAAATGTAGATGTAATCACCGGGTCGGTCTGGTACTCGCGGCTGTAGAGCTCATGGCAGTTGTTGAAGATGTACTCGTAGGTGGAGTTGAGACAGGCCTTCACACAGTCCTTCACCACCTGACTGGCACGAGGAGGACTCTGCAACTCCTGCACCTGGAAGCAACACCGACCATCAGGGTTACACACAGATCGGCCACCGCGTTCTGAGATCAGCAGGTGAGCACCACTCCGTCAACGTCCGGCAGAAAGGTACCTTCATTCTGAAGAAGGTTATACTGGTCAGAAGGTCCACTGTGGACTTCAGGTCCTGGAGTCTCTCTGGACTGCTGGCTGGGAAATTATTCTGTAATGTTAAGCAGAGAAAACACGTCCATCGTACGTCCACCACACAATGTGAAGGTAGAAACCTCTCATCATACCCTGTAATCTACATTATATACATTTACATTACATTTACATTTGTTCATTTAGCAGACGCTTTTATCCAAAGCGACTTACAAGGTGAACACAGGGTTAATCACAACATTCCTGGAGCAATGAGGGTTAAGGGTCTCGCTCAAGGACCCACACTAGTAACTTCAGTGGACCTGGGATTTGAACCCCCAACATTCAGCTTGATAGTCCAACACCCTGACCACTGAGCTACCACTCCCACGAGTATTGGACAAGAGTATTGGGACACACCCCAAATCAGGAACCAGGCCATGCATTGAGGACTTCCAATTTTGCTTAAACAGTTTGGGGAAGGTCCTTTTATCTGTGTAAGTAGTGTTCATTAAGACATGCTTGGGTGTGTTTGGTGTGGAAGAACTCCACTGTGGCTCCTGAGGTGAACTAGAACTTTGAGATTGTGTGTTTAGTGAGAGAGACAGAATAGAGGACGGTGGTGACTGTACCCTGTACATGGAGAGGTCGATCCTCAGAGAGTTGTGCAGCTGATCCAAAAGTTTCACGAACCTCTCTTTCTGTTGGAGACACAGATGAGATTCATCATTGCTCTCTGACTGCTCGCTGCTTGTCGTAGATCATGTGACTGCAGCGAAGGTTGGCGTCTGAATCTATTAAAAGTGCCTCCATCACGGTCACTTACCCCGAAGTTAGAGGCAGCGAAGCGGTCGGAGGCGGAGACGTTGTTGGTTGCCTGGGTGGTGTGGGCGTAATACGCATTAATGTTGGCCAGCAGGGTGCTCATCACGGCCGGCACTCCCGGGCACATGTACTTAGAGGACAGGCAGGCGAAGTGTCTAATGTGGAAAGAGGCAGATCACGTTACGTCTCAATGCTGCAGTTACACTCACGGCTTTCTGCAAAACATCATCGGCCTTCCATCTCAGCAGAGGAAACGCTCTGGTTGGTTTGGGGACTGAGGACGAGCAGGACATGACTAATTCATGGTTACCACTACCATACTTTACAGTTAGTATGAGTAGCATGGATCGTATGACCCATGATTTTGATGACAGTGATGAGAAAATCACAGGGCAAACACACACATTCAAACTCCATCCAATTATATTAATGAAGCTCACGTCATGGCCTGGTATATGGACTCCACCCCATAACGCATGGCAAACTCGTCCACTATCTCCTGAGGAGTCTCTTCAAAATAGACCTTCCAGGCATCATCACCCTTGGCATCGGGGATCTTCACCACGCCGTTGTTCTGGAGATCCGTCACATAGTGGAAGAGATTCTGAAAGTAAAGAGCATGTAGAGGTTCATATGATTTAACAATCTCTGACTGTGACGTCTCACTGTCCTGATGTCTGTCTGTCCGTCTGAATGACTGACCTCGTGTAAGCAAGTGTACTGGACATGATACGGAGCCACGGTCTCCTCGCCTTTGATCTCCACGCTGATGTGCATGCGGATGGCTCCGGACACGGCAGACTTGTCTGTACGCTTGTCTGAAACGGCGGAACCAGGGACACAAAGTCCAGAGTACAACGCGGGGTTAACGAAGTCATCATACCCAGCCCAGAACCGTGGAAGCAGTGGACGGCATTAAGGTAAATATGGGTGTCCCTATACTTGTGTCCACAGCGATACACCTCCACACGTCTGATCGACTCACCTAGGTTGTACCAGACGTCCATCTCCCCGCTGAGCGTCCTCACCTCGATGATGGTCTGCCCCAGGAAGTCGTCCGACTCTCTCTTAAACTTCTGCTTGACGCGTGATTTGATGTCATCGTCCTCGTCCCACACTCGTACCTTGATCCGGTCGGAGGAGTTGTGACACTCGCTGCAGACAGAGCACCAGCTGATGGATCGTCCTTCACTACGGTTTCCGGCATCGGAACGCACAGTGAGGAGACACTCACAAATTAAAGGACTCGTCCCACACCGGGTTCAGGTTCCCGTAGATGGTCTTCGTCCTCTTCTTGGTCTTGCCCACCTGCACCGTGACATACGGATCACTGGAGCCGGTCTTATCCTTGGCCTGAAGGCCCTGAGCACATAACACTGAGGAGACAGAGACAGAGACAGAGACAGAGACAGAGAACTCTATTTAATCTCCGCTATTTAGACTCCTGTACATCACATTCAGCAGACGCTTTTAAACAAATCCACTTACAGATGAGAACACGAGACAGACGTGACGGAAAAAAACATCTGCACTGTAGAGTTATCAAACCCGATCATCAAACCTGATCATCAGACCTGATCATCAGACCTGATCATCAAACCTGATCATCAGACCTGATCATCAGACCTGATCATCAGACCTGATCATCAGACATGATCATCAGACCTGATCATCAGACCTGATCATCAGACCTGATCATCAGACCTGATCATCAGACCTGATCATCAAACATGATCATCAAACATGATAATCAAACCTGATCATCAGACCTGATCATCAAACCTGATCATCAGACCTGATCATCAGACCTGATCATCAGACCTGATCATCAGACCTGATCATCAGACCTGATCATCAAACCTGATAATCAAACCTGATCATCAGACCTGATCATCAAACATGATCATCAAACCTGATCATCAGACCTGATCATCAGACCTGATCATCAAACCTGATCATCAGACCTGATCATCAGACCTGATCATCAAACCTGATCATCAGACCTGATCATCAAACCTGATCATCAGACCTGATCATCAGACCTGATCATCAGACCTGATCATCAGACCTGATCATAAGACCTGATCATCAGACCCGATCATCAGACCCCATCATCAGACCCCATCATCAGACCCCATCATCAGACCCCATCATCAGACCCCATCATCAAACCCGATCATCAAACCCGATCATCAAACATGATCATCAAACATGATCATCAAACCTGATCATCAAACCTGATCATCAGACCTGATCATCAAACATGATCATCAAACATGATCATCAAACCTGATCATCAGACCTGATCATCAGACCTGATCATCAAACATGATCATCAAACCTGATCATCAAACCTGATCATCAAACCTGATCATCAGACCTGATCATCAGACCTGATCATCAGACCTGATCATCAGACCTGATCATCAGACCTGATCATCAAACATGATCATCAAACATGATCATCAAACCTGATCATCAAACATGATCATCAAACATGATCATCAAACCTGATCATCAAACATGATCATCAGACCTGATCATCAGACCTGATCATCAGACCTGATCATCAAACATGATCATCAAACATGATCATCAAACCTGATCATCAGACCTGATCATCAAACCTGATCATCAAACCTGATCATCAAACCTGATCATCAAACCTGATCATCAAACCTGATCATCAAACCTGATCATCAGACCTGATCATCAGACCTGATCATCAAACATGATCATCAAACATGATCATCAAACATGATCATCAAACCTGATCATCAAACCTGATCATCAGACCTGATCATCAGACCTGATCATCAGACCTGATCATCAAACATGATCATCAAACCTGATCATCAAACCTGATCATCAGACCTGATCATCAGACCTGATCATCAGACCTGATCATCAAACATGATCATCAAACCTGATCATCAAACCTGATCATCAGACCTGATCATCAGACCTGATCATCAGACATGATCATCAGACATGATCATCAAACATGATCATCAAACATGATCATCAAACCTGATCATCAAACCTGATCATCAAACCTGATCATCAGACCTGATCATCAGACCTGATCATCAAACATGATCATCAAACCTGATCATCAAACATGATCATCAGACCTGATCATCAGACCTGATCATCAGACCTGATCATCAAACATGATCATCAAACCTGATCATCAAACCTGATCATCAGACCCCATCATCAGACCTGATCATCAGACCCCATCATCAGACCTGATCATCAGACCCCATCATCAGACCCGATCATCAGACCCGATCATCAGACCCGATCATCAAACCTGATCATCAAACATGATCATCAAACCTGATCATCAGACCCGATCATCAGACCCCATCATCAGACCCCATCATCAGACCCCATCATCAGACCTGATCATCAAACCTGATCATCAGACCTGATCATTATCCCATACGTTTTCTTTATATATATTTATTCATTCATTCATTATCTTCAGCTTTATCCTCTATTAGGGTCACTGGGTGGGGTTCCCCATGCCCATCCAGGGGAGAACGTTTTGGGCGCTGGGCAGATACACCCAGGACAGGACGCCAACCTATCGCTGGGCACACACTCACTCACACAGACACGCACACACACTCTATATGGGGCAATCTGGAAAACTCAATTGACCTTGATCCATATTTTTGGACTGTGGGAGGAAACCGCAGAACCAGGAGGAAACCCACGTGGACATGGGGAGAACATGGAAACTCCACCCAGATGGGGATTCGAACCGGGAATCCCTAGTGCTGAGAGGAGAACGTGCTAAACCCGTGCTGAATCATGCTAACCTTTAATGCTGAATCATGCTAACCTTTAATGCTGAATCATGCTAACCTTTAATGCTGAATCATGCTAACCTTTAATGCTGAATCATGCTAACCTGTGATACTGATCTTAGCTGACCACTTGGACGTCCCGTCCAGGACGCTCTGCTTGACCTGCTTCATCTGGGTGACGTGCGTTGCCTTGATGACTCCAAACACATCTTGAATGAGCTCGAAGATCTCCGGTTTGTTCCTCTCGCGGATCTTCATGCGGTCCTTCAGGACCATGATGATGTTCTGCGTGCGGTCCTCTGCGCCGTGCTTCGAGCTTTTCTCGGCAGCTCCTGAAAACGAGCGGAGGGTCAGTCACTGATCACGGACCTGTGACCCCCCCGAGCTTCATAACCTCTCCAAAAGCAAAGCGGTCCTTACTCTGCAAGCAGTCCGCGTTCAGGAGGTCCTGGCATTTCTCATGGCATTTGACTCCGCACTCGGTGCAGCGCATGCCCTGCCGGGCGATGCCCCACAGCAGACCCTCACATTCGTAGCAGTAGGTGGGTGTGGTGGCCGTCCACACCTCGAAGTTATGGGGCGTGGTGCAGGAGATGGGGTAGATCAGAGCCTGGAGGGTCTTCTTATACACGTGACTCTTCTGCTCGAGTTCACACACAGAAATCAGAACGGAGTTCAGGAATGCCTTCATCCTTTCCCGAATAAACAGATATAGGGAGAACATACCAATTCCTCATTGTTCAAGGTGCTGGAGGCCATAGCCGAGGTGATTCCAGCCTTCCGAGAATTCTGGACGAGGGACTGGAACCAAAAAGCACTGACTCAGTAAAGTTTCATTCATTTATTCATTTAAGCATAAAGGTTGTAAAAGTGTAATCTCACCATCGCCTTTAGGACGAAGCAACGAGGAGAGAAAACAGAACGTTACAGAGAGCCAGGGACAGTCCATAAAAACGTCTTAAAAATGACATTTATAGAAATTAAGAAGACGCCGATGAAAAACCTTCCGGATTCTGAGTGAAGCTGCACTGATTCTGAGTGATTTTATTTCATTAATTCGTTTAATTTTGATTTATAATTCATGTAAATAATGAATCCGATTTGTCTCGGCGTCCCGCAACATAAAACTCACCAGATCCCGAACCAGAGGAATGGCTTTGCGTTTGCGCAGGTCCGGCATGCTGTCGATACTGTACAGAGCGCCACCAGGTCTGCAGAAGAACACGAAGAACATCCATCACACCGTCCACATGTAAACAACAAGACCCCCCCCCCAAGGAGAGGGAACCCAATGTCCTCTGAATCTGGACTCACCCCGCCTGCAGGAACAGCGATGCCAGTCCGGGAGTCTCACCTCGGGCCTGCAGACAGTCACACATCAGAGTTCCCATTCACAATAATGTACAGTGGTTGATTGGACGGAGGTTTGCACTCAGCCCTCACACTGCAGTGCATTATAAATCTACCACCCAAAACATGCTCCTCAGAGGGACCCACCTTTCTGACACCCCATCCTGTCTCGGCCAATGGGAACAGAGAATGGCAATCGCTATGTCAATGACACAAAACTGAAAAGACAGAACAACAGAGGGGCCGGAGACAAACGTAAAATGGGATAAACACAAAATACACCGAACAATCTTAAAAAAATAATAAAATAAATAAAATTTAAAAAATAATAATAATAAAATAAAATGAAATGAGACATGAGCTTTTAACAGGGTTCAACCTGGTGGAGGTCTTAAAGGTGAAGGGGAACTACATACGGGAACCAACTGGTGCATATGGGGGCCTTATAATTAACATTATTAAAACTCTACCTGGACAGACCACCTCACCTCCTGCAGCTGAAGTCGCACTCTGTTAAAGAGGCGGAGCCAGTTAGCCTTTGCCCGCTCGGAAGGGTCGACCAGCTCTTCTCGCCTCACCACGCTGCCAGGACAGATCACAATGTGCTCTTAGGTTCGCATCCATGTTTAATGATCAAACAAACGTAATGCTTTGACATTTTATGTTTCGATTTAGAGTTTAGGGCTGCACCTCTCTGAAGGGACCTCAGGTTTTTCAGGTGGGGCGTCAGGTAGGCGCTCAGGGGGCGGGGACTGAACGGAAGGCTTCGTCTCCTCGGTGAACCCCGCCGGTTTTCCCGCAGGTGGAGGTAACACCTCTACAGAAGTGGGAGGTTCTGGTTTGGAACCCGGTTCTCCTGAGGCGGCAGGCTTGCTGAATTCGTCGAGGCTCCGCTGCCTCGCTGCCGCCTCTGCGTGAGGCTGAGGGGATTTGAACGGAGTCTGGACGTCGCTGGGGGGGTGCTGGTGCATGGATGCCTGCTTTTCCAGCGGGGGTCGACCGGAGCCGGGGGCCTCTGGAGCCAGTGAGGGGGCTGTGGTGGGCGGGGTGGGAGTGTAGGGTGGCTCCTGCTCCTCACTGAGAGTACCACCCGGAGGATACATTTCCTCGTCCTCCTCGTAGACCGCGCCCTCCTCCTCCTCATAGGTGTAATCACCTTCCTCTTGCTCGTACAAGTCACCATCCTCCTCCTCGTACAGCGCACCTTCCTCACCCCCATCCTTGATATAGCTCCCGTCGTCGCTGTAGACCCCGTGGGTCTCGTCCCGGTCCCAGCCTGGAGACTCTTTGCCATAGCTGACTGAGGAATGGCACGAGTGGTACGAGTCGTTCTCGTCGTAGAACTCTCCCGAGCCGTGGAAGCTCTCGCCGTCCTCGGGGCCAAACTCCTCGCTGAGCTGCGAGCTCCCGCGGCTCAACTCCCCCGAGGAGGCGTAGCGGCTGGAGCCCGTGGGACTGCAGGATGGAGGAGGAGGGGTCATGGAAAAGCAGAGAGGAAAAGAATAAAATCAGAGTTCCTACAGAGACGAAGGTGACGTGAATCGAAAAGACATTTAAATCATTAAATCAGACATTTATAGAATTAACAACACAAATTCAGCAGAACAGCAGAGTTCAGCTACAACGTTAGATTCAGTACGAATCCAAACACCACCACAAAAACAACCAGAGGAGCCGTCAGTGAAAATACCACAGCCATCCTACAGGGGGAGAGAGAGAGCGAGGGTTAAAGCAAGAGAAAGAAAAAAAAAGACAGAGGGAGACAGGGATGAGAGACAGTGAGACAAAAACATAAAGCCAACGAATGAGAAGGGAAAAATCAGACAGAACAAAGGAACAAACAGTCCCCTCAGAGGACACGTCCCCCGATGGACCCGCAGAATCCGGCGCTGAACAGCCCTGTAATCACTGCAGCGTCACTCAGACACAGAGTCGCAAAGTGGCCCTTTAACTCTGACAGGGACGAGACGAGCTAATAGCAGCCTGCAGAGAGAACACCACCACCACCGCTGCACCACCGGTCCACTCACACGCGCTCGTGCGACCGCACACGGCAACGGCGCAACACGTAACAGTCAGGCATCACATGGCACCATCACTGTACGGCAGAAGGTCACACAGAGAGGAGGAGGTACGGACGTGAAGGCGTGTAAAAGAAGAGGATTGCGCGCATGCATGCAAGCACAGCGAGGACCACAGGACCAGACACGTCCACCTCCACCACATCACCACAGCGGGACGGCTGGAGCGGCAGCGGCAGCAGCAGGAGGAGGAAGAGGACGGTGAGGAGGCTACAGAGACCCACCTATCAGAGAGAGAGCGCCTACTGTCTAAGGAGTACTGGCGGCTGGTCCGCCTGCTCGAGCCGGAGGCCGAATCGAGATCACTGCGCCCGTTGGTGGCCGAGTCTAAACTATCATAGCGTCTGAGAGGGGGGGGGGGACAAGGCAGGAAGAGGAGGTTGCATGAGTTAGGGCTTCTTTGTATCATGACTTCAGACAGCCGCCACGCAGATGACCCCCGGCTGCACAAAGACTCTCAGTCAACACACAGGTCCTGTCACGAGCAGGACCCCTCCGAAATCTGCAACCTGAGCAATAACATGAGGACGGCGCGTCCGCGTTCGGGCCGCAATGAGCGCCGGCGCCGGTGTGCCGCATGAGGTCAGCGTGCAGCGAGTGCTATACACAAGAAAGTATAAACGCATTCACAAAACGTTATTAACAGAGTTCATGGAATTGCAATTACAGCACAGAATGTGGAGCCCCGAACCCCACGGTGTGTCAGGGAGGTCGGGCACCGATTGCCAACATTCTCCCCAAAACCGGAGGTGTCCACATGCTGGTGGCTCTATGTACAGTGCAGATACGAATTGGAATTCCTACCTCATGGCTCTCTGGTTGTCGTAATCGTAATCCTGACCGTCGTCGTAGCGGGAACCCTGCTGCATGTGGCGGATGGGGTACTGGTGCATGGAGGCGTTGGGTTGGGACGTGGTGTAGAAGGGAGGGGGGATGCTGTTGCTGGTTTCACTGCGGTAATCGCTGTCTCGGTCATCGACGGCGCTGTCTGGATCATCGTCTGTGAACACGGAGATCCCGTGAGTGTGTGTTGAATATGGTTTTGTAATGCTGGGTACTGATGAGGGCTGAGGAGTCAGTGATGTGGAGTTTAAATAGATATAAAACATATAGGAAGCTTACTCTGTTGGTCTCCCCACAGACTCCAGTTACCTGAAACAGAAAGGAAGAGAGAACCAGAGTGAGGAGAACATCAGGCAGCGTGCAGTATGATGCTGGTGAGTGTGATGGGTGTGAGTGTGTGTGTGTGTGTGTGTGGGGGGGGGGGGGTGTACTCACAGCACTGTGTTGTTGGTACCGGGAGAGGTCTCTCCTGCTCCTCCTGATATGAATACTGCAGACAGTAAACATAAAACCTGACTGATTAATGATTCCTTCATTAAAACATCCTCAATATAAGATGGAGCAGAGTGAACCTCCCGGCAGAGGGAGCATCTAAACCTCTTAATTAAAACCGAATCTGCTCGTTTCGGCCCAAAAGGCAGATCAGGGAACTCACATCTTGGTCCCTCATGGAATTCAGCTGCTCCAGTTTCTTGGCCCAGTACCGAGCCTCCTCCTCTGGAATGTCTGTAATCACAAACACAGGAACACGACCCGAATGAGAGCAGCGTGAGCCTCGGAACACAGCAGGAACGTTCTCACAACCGAAACTCCAAATTCTGAAAGCACGGACAAGTGAGCACCCCAGCTCAGACCGAGTTACCTGAACGGCACATTTTAAATGTAAGTTTTCCTTCATGGGAAGAGAGTTCGGGGCTCTGTACCAAACAAACAAGGTTCTCCAGTACCATGTCTTAATTGAGAACCCGTGGAGCCTTTCATCCTGACTTTTTGATTAACATATTCACCTTGATGGTTAAACATATTCCATCCAGTTCATTTTAGAGATTCGCCCACCTAAAGGCAGTTCAAAGCGCGTGTCCAGCAGGACTCGATGAAACGTCGGATCCTTGGTGCCACAGATCTCGTTTTCCGTCATGATGACCTGGGAGTCCAGAGTCATCCACTGCCCGGGTCCTTCCTGAAGGATAGGAGAGTTAAAAAAACAGACATGAGGAGAGTTCAGCTAGGGGGCGCTGTGCAGACATGAGAGGTGTGGTCAGAAGTTCGCAGATGATTCAGATTCACGAGGATGGATATTCTCCATTTTATGTAAACGTTCTGCAAAAAGAGCACTAATGAAGAAACAGCAGTGCCGGTTTTGTTCTGATGTTGGTTTCATCAGTAAAAAAACAGCATTAACACCACAAACTGCTCTGGAACCATCTGCGCTCCTGTCACATGTCTCTCAGTACTCAGTGAATTCAGTGAATTCAGAGGCAGGTGGCAGGATTCGTGTGTATAGGCTTTTGGAGCGTGAGCAGTGCTTCAGGCTGTTGGAAGCATGCATGCCATCTGTGCGGTACCTCGTTGGACTGACGTATGCTGCTCAGCGGGATCCATAAAGTGCCCACCATGGTGTCCCAGATCAAGCCTTTGTTCCAGACCTCCACCGTGAGACCCAGGTCCAGCCGGTTGATCTCACTGAGAACGGAGGACAGACACCAGGATGAAGGAACAGCACAGACAACATCAACCTGCGTTAATATTCAATAAAGTGTCTGGAACAACATCATTCATCCAATTAGAGCAAAGAGAGAGAGAGAGCGAGAGAGAGAGAGGATTGATCAATGGCATGCGGAGGCCCAGCTCTCCATACGTCCCGCTCCGGAAGACAGACTTGGAAGCACTTATTCTAATAATAGTCTCGACTCAGAGAACATTAGCGGTACGTTGAGTCTGAAACCACAGAGCAAATGTGAAGATGCTGGATGATGGAGGAACAGAAGAAGCATTTCAATAAGTCCTAAAGAGGCTCAGAACCCACAGCATTGTGGGAAGAAGATAAGTGGGTGTCCGGTGTATGATAAAATCACTCTCTATATGATCCATACATGATGTAAGATCACAAACACGGACATTAACATGGAGACGAACCTCCTGTGGATCATTAACACCTCTGCATTTCAGAAGGCATTTGTTTGGATTTAACGTCCTCATTTTTCCACAGTGCTGAGATCTTTCAACACCCCCCTCTAAACACGTGGGTTTGAACCCCCAACCTTTGACGCCTTAACCACTGAGCCAGCACGTGGTAGATCCATAGTTATGACTGTGTGAAGAAAGATCATGGAATGAAAAGAGTAGGAAGCGTTTCTCACAACATGAAGTCCTGCTCCCAGCATGGCTGACTGCCTCGGACCGCGATGGTGGTGCTCTTCACGTTCTGCACCTTGAGCGTCACATAGGTGTTGAATTTTTCTGTAAGACACACGGTCCGTCAGCATCGCGTGGAAAAAGCACAGAGTGTGAAAGAGATCTGAGGTTTCTGAGGTACAGGACTCACCCTGAGGTCCATCCAGCTTCGCTTTCTTCACTGCAACACAGATGCAAAGGGATTCAATGAGTTCATAATAACAACAAAGCATCAAAATCAGGGACTCTGGGGCCTGAGGGAGCTCACAGAGAGCCAACACCGGATCCGGAGCGCGAGTGTGTCTGTATGAACACCCCCCCCCACCCCCAACCCTGTCATTCATAATTCATGCCATGAATGTCATGCGAATGGGCCTCAGTGATCGGGGGTGGCATTCACATTCAGAGCTCTCTGTTTAATTTGCTACCCCCACCTCTTACCCCTGCAGTGCGTTCTGCTGGTTCTGCTGGTTCTGTTCTTACTCTCTCGGTTCGGTTATCATCTGCGGCTTCGTGTTCGAGTTCAAATTATTTACATGAAGCTCAGGTTTGCTCTTTAATCCTGATTAACACAGATGCTGGGAGCATTTCTCTCATTTGGGGATGTATAAAGAACAGGAGGACAAGAGGAAGAACATGCCAATTGTCTTCATCCTTTATACGTATTATTAAAATGATCTTAACATTCAAAATATATCAGAAAGGATGAAGAACACAAACTGTGCAGCACTTGCACCCGCACCACCATGTCAGGGTCAATTCAGTATGGAGAATGATCCACCACCTTAATCATACCTGCTCTGTGGGGGTCCTGATCATCAGAGAACATACCAAAGAGGACTAACAGAGTATGTAGAGAAACAGATGGACTACAGAATGGAACTGTAGAACTACAAACCCCATCTGTATGATAAATATATACAGTATGTAGGTGAAACTATTAAAATGGACAGTGAGTGAACAGGGGTGCTGTTTGTCTTAACAGTTTGGGGAAGGCCAGAGACTGAATGACTGTAGTCCTGTCAGTATGGAGTCTACAATCGAAAGACATCATGGAAACATGTTCTGATCATTATGCTACAAAACCCATGAGGCGACTGTCTGACCGCCCATCACACCATGATCCCTCTGCCTGTCGAACCCTCCCACGCACAGCTACCTCTCCCATGTGGCTTTGGGGCATGAACACTCCCTCTCTGGCTTTTCTGCTTCATTTAATCTCTGGGCGCGCTGCATCCTCACCACTAAAAATAACCTCTTCAGTGTGACAGTGAGCAGAAACCCGACATTAATATACACCACTCGCACAAAAGTATTCAGACACCTACACATTACACCTACAGGGGCTTTCGTGACATCTCGTTGTAAGCTGGTCCCGCCCCCCTTGCAGCTTCTAAAAATGCTTTTTAACAGATTTCAGACAGTCACCATTTCGCTTTCTTCCAAAGTTAATGTGTTAAAGGGGACGGAGGTAGAAGTCTAACGTGCCAACACAAAACCACACATCCATGATTTCATGGACCCGGCTTTGCTGCAGTGATGCTGGAACAGAGACGGGTCTTCCCCGTCTTCAACCTGATCACAGTGCAAACCTGAAAAGCAAACCTGCACAGCAGAACGTCCACTTCAAAACACCCCATAATACAATGGAACACTGTAATGTGCAGGTTAAATGAATTCACAAAGAACCAATCAGACGATAAAATGCCGTCAAATGAAACAAATTCTAAAGTTCTAATGAATCTTTAACATTTATAAATCACGGCACGTCTGTTTAGGGTTTCACAGAAACTGCCAGAAATCTGTCCAGGCTTTTTAACACTCGCCCACACACACACACACACACACACACTTGTGGTGGAGGATCTGCTGCTTTATTACAGACTGGTGGCAGACAAGGGAAGGGGGGGGTGTCCAAATAGAACCCTGACTTCATTAGAACTCAAAGTCCATCAAATTAACAGCGAGCACATGGGTGCTTTTATTCAACCAGGTCACTGCTGCCCGAGGTTCCGAAACCTGACGGTCACTACAGTAAGAAACGAACAAAAAACACACACAAACAAAAGTATGCATACACCCCATCAACACACCCCTCTGTAATCCTCCTGCACACTCCGTTTGAAACCCATTTATTTTTGAAAAGTTTCCAAACCAGCAAACCTTCAGTTAGAACCCCAGAGCAGGTGCTTTAATCCTCAGATTGCACTGCTGTGAGTGGTCTTAAATAAAAGGAGTGTTCTATTACAGATGCACAGGTTTTAAATAAAATCAATCACAGGGCTTTAAATAAACTCACACACAGTGAGCAAACAGAATCAATACGATAACAAAACTGCAGATTAACATGCTGCTTTTAATGTTTGATCTTTAAAAACCCACTGAATGAATCATTTAAACATCAGATTTCTTAAAAACAACAGAGAATGAGCTCAAAAACCTCCAGCTTCTGAATGAAACTCAGGTGTTGGCTGATGCAACTCAGCGAGATCATTGAAGTATTCTGTCTGCTGCATTCTGGATTATTTGTGGAGTAGATTCATTTGGAGTTGATTTATTTGAGCTGGGAGGCTGAATCTAATCTAACCCTGAGGTTATTAAAGCATAAATCCATCCCCACTCATGAAAGGAAGGTTTATTTCTTCTACTGAATATATATTTCGCAGATGAAGGCATGAGTTTGGAGGAATGAGGTTGGGTTAAATGGTTAAACTGCACACACATCATTTTCTGATGTACAGGTACGAGGACCCCTGACCTCTCATTTACATCAGATTATTGGAATGTGATTAAACATGGGCGGCACGGTGGCTTAGTGGTTAGCACATTCGCCTCTCAGCGCTAGGGATTCCCGGTTCGAATCCCCATCTGGGTGGAGTTTCCATGTTCTCCCCGTGTCCGTGTGGGTTTCCTCCGGGTTCTCCGGTTTCCTCCCACAGTCCAAAAACATGGATCAAGTTAATTGAGTTCTCTAAATTGCCCCATATAGAGTGTATAGAGTGTGTTTGAGTGTGTGAGTGTGTACCCAGCGATGGATTGGCGCCCTGTCCTGGGTCTATCTGCCCAGCGCCCGAGACGTTCTCCCCTGGATGGGCATGGGGAACCCCACCGCGACCCTAATAGAGGATAAAGCGGGAGATAATGAATGAACGAATGAATGAATGAATGATTAATCATTCATTCATTCATTCATTATCTCCCGCTTTATCCTCTATTAGGGTCGCGGTGGGGTTCCCCAGATAGCGCGGGGTGGGCAGATAGACCCAGGACAGGGCGCCAATCCATCGCTGGGCATGATTAAACATTGGTGCAAAATTAATTTTTCAATTTTAAGAACTAAATGAGCTTATTAAATGTTACTGTGAATGAAAGCATCAGCACACACACACACGCATCATCTCAATCATGGCTTTTAAAGACGTACGGAACACCGTGCACAGCCGAGCCGACCACCTCCCTGTCTGAGGTAAATGAAAGCGCTCACCTCCGACACACAGCAGGGACATGGTTCCAGCGCTGAAGGGCGGCTCGGTTCGGGTTCTGGTTCGGGTTCCTTTAGAACAGAGATCTCTGTGGTCGCCTCAGAACCGTCACGTCAGTGGGATCCGGGCGCGGAGCCGCTGGAGTGACCGCCCCGTCTGCGCTGCCTCACGACGGTCACGACGCCGACCTGGCCCGCTCTCCTAATTCCGACCCCCGGCGTCCGTTCCAGCGCGAACGAGCCCTGTTTTACCGGGAACCGTCATTTAATTCGGCCGTCTGCTCAGCGTCGGCTCGGCACAGCCATCTTGTTCAGCACCGCCGTTTACGAGAACAGCTACGACCGTGACGTCACGCCCCGAGCGCGCGAGCGGGCACGACGCGTCACCGGCAAACCTCGTTCATCAATTAACAAAAAATAATAATAAAAAACGAGTTCGTAACGAGCTGCCATCACATTCAAACAGTTTACAGCCGGACCAAAAAAGCCTATTCCACACCTGTGGGGTGAATTAGAATGTCGATTAGGAGGCAATCCCTGATCATTTATCATGACGTCACGACGGGGACCTTTTAATACCTAGCAATAGGGGTGGGAAATATCATAAAGTCAACGCTTTTGAGTTTTGGGACCTGTACCCAGCAGGAACTCTCTCAGTTCGGGGTAGTTCCTGCATGTTGACGTTTACAATCTGTGTTTTTTTCGCAGAGCTACTTCTCATCGGATGGTTCCTCCATCCCTGATCCATCCCTGATCCATCTCTCATCCATCCCTGATCCTTCCCTGATCCATCCCTGATCCATCTCTCATCCATCCCTCATCCTTCCCTCATCCATCCCTCATCCTTCCCTCATCCATCTCTCATCCTTCGTAATACCAAATTTTAATAGTTAATGTGAGAAGTCTTTATTTTGCCAAGTGGAACCCTAGTTTAGTTTTTTTAGGGTGTAATGCTGCCATCTAGTGGATCAGGTGACATGTAGCAAGCGGTGAGTACTGTAACTCTCAGGCTTTACCAAACTCAACAGCATTAGAACAACGATTTAGAAAAGAAAGCTCTTTACTGATCTCAGGTTACTGCATCATCATGTACAGCAGCAGCCACCGTTGTTTCTACAATTATCCAGAAAGAGTTTCTGCAGAAATCATCTTTATAAACAATTCACAAAGTCTAATGTAAAAGTCTGAGGGCTGATGTGCTTCAGTAAACTCAGAAAAACATGGGATTTTTTTTTTTTTTTTTTTTGGGGGGGGATACACTGTACATTCCCTCAATTCTAATTTTAATATGTATGCAGATAGACGTTCCTCTTTATCCTAGTTAAATGCATGTTTAACACTCCGGTTATTGGTTCAGGAACTCAACTGCATAATAAAAACTCTGCAGAATAACATCTAATATTATAAGAATATTCATAATTAGAGGAAGAACACAAAAAAATGGATTTAAATTCAGGAAAAAAAAACAGTTCAGAGTCCGGATGGACCTTCCGGCTTCAGAGATCTTCACAGAGATCCTGCAGTCTGTGGAGAACGTGTGGAGAGCTCACGATGCTCTGAACACATAACGTTCATTCCCACGACCTGCAGAGCGGCTTCCACCTTAAAGCATCTCACTGAAAGACAGAACCACGATGATGATGATGATGATGAGTGGGTCATGTGACATTGGGTCAGAAGGTGCTACAGACCGTACCAAACAATCGTATTAAAAGTCATTACCTGTCCAAATGTGCCACGACATCCTGGAGCTTGAGCAGCAGAGAACGATGTTCGAGCGGACTGCTCTCTAACGCACTGCTCAAACGGCTCAGGTACGAGTCCAGCGTCGCTACAGAGGGGGTCTCACCTGTCCCTGGGACCAACAGACCAAACCACTTGTCACTGGTTCTGAACGATAAATAACTAAATGACTTTTATATATCATGTAAATCTAATAGTTAAATGATAAAAGTGATAAAAGGTGACCACATACTTTAGACTGTATAATTTCAGGGGTTAACTACGTGTCTCAGAGAGCTGTATGAAGCTGGACATGTGATGGGCAGACACTCACCTGGCAGAGGAACAGAGGCCAGACTGCTCACCAGAGTCTGTTTGATGGCCTGTAGGCGGCGATGCAGCGCCTGCGTACGGAGCTCGTCCTGCCCCAGCTCCACCTCTAAGCGCTCTTTGGCGGAGAACATGTCAGCGATGTGCTTCTTCAGAATGTGGTTCTGCTCCTCGAACTCCACATTAGCCTTCCGGAGGCGCCGGAGCTCGGCCTCTCGTGCTGCGGGAGAGGGACGGGGGCAGCGGGGGGGTAGGTGAGTGAGTGGTTTCGAACTCAACCAGAGATGGAGGTTAAAACTCATACCTTTGTTCTGATCCAGAAACTCCTCTGTGAATATGGGGATGTCAAACCTGCTGGACAGATCCGAGGTCTGGGAGAGAGAGAGTTTCGAACAGGTCAGCTGTTTCCTTCACATGACGCCGGAGCTTCAGACGTTCAACGTTACACCTTACCTTAAAGGTTGAAGATCCTGAGGTGTTGGCATTGATGATCACAGACGTTACCTCCTCTATAAAAATATGAAAAAAATAGCGTTCTACATCTTTTAAAATAGAAATTTTTATATTTATTATATATTTATCAGTGCTGTATTAAAGAAAAACAGATATGTCCTGAAGAATTCAGACCTTTTTTGATCCTTTTGTCCTGTATTTTGGCATTGGTGATGTGGAAGGCCTCACTCTTCTGGTACTCCTTTAGTTCCTGAGCATACTGCACCTTCTCCCGCTCAGCTTCATCAAGGTAGCGCTGTCGGCAAACAAACGAGATGTGTGTAAAGGGTCATGTGAGGTCGCAGACGGGACGATGCAACACGCTGTATGTTCACAGCATTGACACCAGGTGAGCTCACCTGTTTTTCGACAGGTGCGAGGCGGCTCCATTCTGCACCGAGTCGTTTTGTGATTTCAGGGAAAGGCAGGTCTGGGTGCAGGGCGCGGATCTGCTCCCGCCTCTCGTTCAGGAATCGGACGTAGCCAGTCACCGGGGCTTTGGGGCCGTTCGGCAAAATCTTCTTCCTCTTTTTGCCCTTCGGCCAGCCACGCTTCTTCACCGGCTGCACGCTCAGCGTATGGTGGCTCTGTACACATCACAGTGAGTTAAACGCTCACAGGTCTGACCTTATGATCTGATATACAATCAAATCAAGTGCTTACGTCTTCCTGAGCAGAGTCAGAGGTCTGAAAACTCCGGGACGCAGGAGCATCGGTCTGTTCTTGTTTCAGTCCTCCCATTCAGCTGGTTTTATGGAACCTGCAGAGAACCAACAGCAGCAGTAAACCTCAGTATCAGGTCCAAAGCCCTAAAACATTCCAATGATTCGTAAATTCATCTGTGTTTAACTTTAAGTGTCATATTTATAATGAATACAAATGAGCCCTTAGCTTTTATAACTTTCATTTGAACAATTTTAATCGAACAAAGTAAAGAGAACTGACAATGTGTGTAGAGAAACAGACGAACTGCAAAATGTCATTATAAAACTATACTAATCCATTATAGGGGTTTATTTGAATCTACTCGTTAGTTCTACGAAAAAAACGTATAATTAAAAATAATTTGTAATATAATATTGATTTATTTTATTATAATAAAAAATGTAAAGCGGGAAATAAACGGTTTAATCCACAAAGAAGCAAATCGCGGCTGAATCTCAAATTCCCTCGCTGACCCGGTTCACGGGCACTATGTAGGGTGTAATGATAGACACTATCTAGTGCCCTTCGATAATAAACCGTTAACAATCAGGACACTCATTTAACGCTAATGTAAATACGCTATTAAGCAATAGACATATTTTCACCCCAGTTACATAATTATTACTTTAGCTTTATTTAAATCGTATATTATTTTATAAATCCTGTATAAATGTATATAAATAACCAAGCTTTTATTAAACCGTCTGTTATTTACAGCCTGCCTGGGAAAGAGCTAGGAAGCTAAACAGTTAGCCCGATGTTCATCTAATAATTTAAGCCAACGTGTTTTTAAAACTCGTCATTAATTATGCTCTCATTTCAGGTTAATGGTAATGTTTTTCTTTTGATGTTTTATTTATTTATTATCTGATCATTGAACGCCTTACCTGAAACGATACGCTTCCCAAATCAACAGTCTCATAACAGTGTGAAGCGCGTTCTCGATGCTGATTGGACGCCATGGCTGGCCCCGACCGGATTTACCGGATCTGATTGGTTCTCCGGGAACACTTCTTTATAAGTGATTGGACTTTAGTGAAATAGGCGGCGCTGCAGCCTCGTCATGGTCCCGCCCCCTGTGCTCTGAGTGAGTTTGAATTTAAACTCCGGTTCGCTTCCTTCTGAACGATGAAGTCCCCTGACGCTGGATTTGGAGAAAATGGCGGTTGTTAGGAAATATTTAATTACAGCCGCAACTTTAAACAGTGATTTCGCATTCAGGAGCTTTTTAAAGCACCGCGAAACACAGAGCACTTCATATTTCCTGGTGCTTCGACCAAAAATCTACCACCCAAATAATTTTCAAACCACTTATCCTCCTCATAAGTCTCAAGTGTCACAGTGTGACAGACAGAGAAACACCATTAACTTAACTTCCACATATGTACATAAAGTCACTAGTCATGTATATTAGACAACTATGTCAGATCAGTTTAGGGAAGTTCCCCTCCGGTCCCTGTATGTACACAGCACGGTCTATGAAGACATCACAAATGATTTTGTGGATAAATGAGCAAATGTTTCACTCAAAAAACTATAGGAAGAGAAATGGAAGCTGTTAAAACTGCTGAAAGGGCAATGGATTTCCCAAAAGTTTTCATAGGCATAATATAGGGGGGTCTCAAACTTCGGTCCATATTGTGCATGTTGATTTTGAATTTGAAACCCCATTAAACTTAAAATGACATAGTAGACCTGAATATGGGTGTGATAGCTTAGTGGTAGGGCTATCGATCTGAAGGTTGTGGCTTCAAATCCCAGGTCCACTGAAGTTACCGATGTGAGTCCCTGAGCAAGACCCTTAACCTTCATTGCTCACTTTATAAGTTGCATTGGATAAAAGTAGCTTCTAAATGATGTAAATTTACTGACTTTACAAATGAAACAATTTAAATTCTAATTTATTTATAGGATAAAATATAAAAGAGGATGAAATACTGGACGCCTCATGTAATGAAGAGATGTATTCCTTCCTCACATCTTAAATGCACTTCACTTTTTGTTGGGTTTGAATAAATCTGATTTATTTCTGTGTTCAGCATAAAGACGTAAGCCACTGACTATAATAAAAAATCACAGCGTTCTAAAAGCATGGAACCTCCTGATGTTAGAAGTCCACCTGCTGATCTGAGGGCTGCTGTGGACAGGCTGGGTTCGGATTTAGTTAAACAGGTGTTATCTGAGGTTCGGAACTATGGAGATGTTCTGTGGTTAAACGGCTGGATGTAAAAGCGCTGACTCATTAAGGAGCGCTCAGGCGGGAGGCAGGCGGCAGGCGGCGGGCGGCGGAAGGCAGGCGGCGGGCAGAGGACGAGTTCGCAGGCGGCTCCGGTTGCGGACGCACTCGGCTCGTAGCAGCGGTTTCATGTCCGAGTGGATCCGGAGCCCACAGCATAAAGAGTTTAGAGAGGAATGACTGCCGTCGGCTTTCTCTCGTCGGTAAGCCGCCGTCTGATCTTTATACGCTCGCTTTTCTGTCCCGTGGCGGTTTGTGAGAGCCTCAGGTCGAGACGCGTCCCGGAAACGTCGCGGTGCAGATTCGGGCGCCTGACCGTCACCGCATTCATAACATTCTATATAACATTCTATATAACATTCTATTAAACATTCTATATAACACCACAGCGCACATGTTCTAACTGAGCACTGTGCTGTTTCCATTAACACTCAAACCGCTGGGGCAGAGTGAGCTTGACTTTGAAATCAGTGAATATACAGCCACTTTATTAGGAACTCCGTACTAACTTCTAACGCTGCAGCCCATCCGCCTCAAGTTTCAAACAATCTGTTGATTCCTCCTTCGTGTCTTCTCACCAGCAAGCGAGTTCCACCTGCAGAACTGCTGCTGGCAGGATGATTTCTCTTTATCACACCGTTCTGAACAACTCCATATGAAAAGATCCGTTCATGGGTTATAGGACTGTCTGGTGTCAACAACCCTGCAGAGTTCTAAATAACTGAGATGGTTCTGGTGGTTGATGTGAACTTGAATCAGGTGTACAGGTGTCTCTTGGGAGGTGCTGGGGGGGAAGGGGGAGTGATTATGGAATGAACAAGAGCACAGTATGTAGATTATGGAGTGAATAAGGTGGGAATAAGGACGGAAAATGTCGTGCTTGATGTGTAGAGACTATGGAGTGAGAATGTGGAGTTTGAGGAGGACATGAGGAGGTAATAAAGTGCAAAGGACACGACATGGAGTGAATATGGAGCTAATAAGGACAAAGTTTTGTCATGAATGTCAGTAATTATGGAGACAGTAGTGACATTCAGGTGTGTTGTTGTGGACGGCTGCGGTCACGGCGTTCTCTCCTCCCTCTGCCCGGGTCCTGGGGTTCTTCGGTCGGTGTGTCTGGTGATGCGCTGCTGTGTGCCTTTATTCCAGCCCAGTCTGCAGTGCTCGTCGTCCAAGATGGCCGCGGGTGAGAGCGACGGCCGCTCCGCATGTCTGAACCTGCCCGCGTCGTGCTCGCTGGGAAACGGTCGGCCGTCGAATCACGCTCGCTCCGCGAACGCGAGCAACCAGAGGGCGGCGAGACCCGGGAGCCCGGCCGGGACCGGGGGCAGCGCTGATCCCGAGGCGGCGGGCCGCGACGACGCTCCGGATTCCTCCGGCGCCGGGATCAGCGCGACGCGGCCGCAGAACTGCACCCGCCGGGAGAGCGAGCCCGACCGGCCGATACCCGCCGCGCCGTCCCCCGCCGTCCCCTCCGCGCTGTCCGCGGCCTCCGTCCCCAGCAGCCCGGCCTCGGTCCTCGTCTACCGCGAACCCGTTTACAACTGGCAGGCGACCAAAAGCACGGTGAAAGAAAGGTTCGCGTTTCTGTTCAACAACGAGGTGCTGAGCGACGTCCATTTTTTGGTGGGAAAGGGGCGCGGAGTGCAGCGCATTCCGGCGCACAGGTAGGGCCGAGCCGGGCCGCTCCGACGCGCTGATCACCAGATATCCAAGATCCATACATCAGACATCTAGATCCATACATCAGACATCTAGATCCATACATCAGACATCTAGATCCATACATCAGATATCCAAGATCCATACATCAGACATCTAGATCCATACATCAGACATCCGAGATCCATACATCAGACATCCGAGATCCATACATCAGACATCCGAGATCCATACATCAGACATCCGAGATCCATACATCAGACACGCTCCATACTCACCATCACACATCAAAGACATTGTGTACTCCATCTGTTCCTCTACAAACAATGTTCTCTGAATTTAGGACCCCCCACAGAGCAAGTAGTATTAAGGTGGTGGATGATTCTCAGTACTGCAGTGTGGTGCAGTCACCTGTACACAGCATCCTGTGATCCAGGGGCGTTTTTAGGGTTTTGAAACATCAGGGGCTTTAGCCCAGATCCCTTATTCCCCCCTCTGTCCTCTTTAAAAAAGTGCCCTTTCATGAGTGTATTTATCCATTTTTTCAAACTGTTGTTACATTCATTTTGTTTGATCATTCATTAGTTATGTTGGATAAAATTAAATTACATATGAAATGTGGATCGTGGTGGAGAGCACATTCACTTCTAATAAATGGATGAAAATTTTTGAAGAAAAGAATCTGAGCTTCGGCAGAAAAGCGTGAATTCGTCTTATTCAGTCGCAGATGAGACAGTTTTAACAAGGTTTTGCTTTAAACACTGTAACTTTGCGACAGTTTGTGCCTTCTGACGGTTTCTGAAAGCTGAGAAGCTGCTCTAACGACGCGCCTGCTGTGATCACTAATGAATGATTAGAGGATGAATAACACAAACTGTGCAAACCTGTCTGTGATTCTGTACCCATGAGGTGGAGTGGAAAGGTGGATGTGGATAATGGTGTGTGCAGTGAGTGGATACAGAATTTAAAAGCTGTGGGCGTTTAAATTCTGTATAGAATTCTGGTAGCTCAGTGGTCAGTGTGTTGGGCTATCAATCTGAAGGTTGGGGGTTCAAATCTCAGGTCCACTGAAGTTACCAATGTGGGTCCTTGAGGGAGACCCTTAACCCTCATTGCTGCAGGGATGTTGTGATGAACCCTGTTCTCACCTTGTAAGTCACTTTGGATAAAAGTGTCTGCTAAATGACCAAAATGTAGAACAGTTATGAACATCGTCATTCCATTCGTTTATCCCAGTTTATTGGGATTGAGGTCAGGGGTTCAGTGCAGGTCACACGAACTTGTACCACTTAGACAATGGAGCTCACAAACCTTTGGCCAAAGAATGTTGGATCATTAGCAGAGACTAAGAGAATGAGACTTTGGTTGCCCCCGTAATGCAGTCACTCTTTAATATAAGCACCGAGGCCCGGTTTTAGGGACGTTCACAGAGGACAGCCCACTCTGTACACCATGCACCTCATGTAATCATTGTAAAGTGCAGACTCAGCAAATTCTGATTTGCTTTTGTTTGATAGATTTGCCCTGGCGGTTGGGAGTGCCGTGTTTGATGCCATGTTCAATGGTGGCATGGCCACCACATCCACTGAAATAGAGCTGCCTGATGTGGAACCGGCTGCTTTTCTGGCTTTACTTAAGTAAGCTGATCTGCTCAATGGTAGAAGGATTCTATGTTATTCATATTACAAGTCCTGTGTTTGCTGTTATGTCCTTAATGAGTCAACGTTGATTTAAATGGGGTTATAAAGCTGGGTGAAGTGAAGTGGAGGTGCAGTCTGTGCAGTGTCCATGCTGCTCTGTAGCGTGCTGATGGTCACAGTCTGTTCTTTTTCACTCGTGCAGGTTTCTGTACTCTGACGAGGTACAGATCGGACCCGAGACAGTCATGACCACGCTGTACACCGCCAAAAAGTATGCGGTGCCCGCGCTGGAGGCGCACTGTGTGGAGTTCCTGAAGAAGAACCTGCGTGCTGACAATGCATTCATGTTGCTTACTCAGGTGAATACGGTTCATGTTCTACTCTGATAATTAATTTAATTTAATAATGAGTACATCATAACAATCAAAGTAATGTACGCTGTGTGTGAACACCTCTGTTTCTCAGGCCCGTTTGTTCGATGAGCCGCAGCTCGCCAGCCTTTGCTTGGAGAACATAGACAAGAACACGGCGGATGCTCTCGCAGCCGAGGGCTTCACTGACATCGACCTCGGTATACGAGTTCAGCGGCTAGATTAATGTCAGGGCAACGGAACGCAGCAGGTATCAGGTTCTAACTCGGGGTTTGGATGTTTTGAAGACACACTGGTGGCTGTGTTGGAGAGAGACACACTCGGCGTACGTGAAGTGCGTCTGTTCGGTGCGGCGGTGCGCTGGGCCGAGGCCGAGGCTCAGAGACAGCAGCTGCAGCCCTCGCCGGATAACAAGCGGCGTGTGCTGGGAAAAGCCCTTGGCCTTATCCGCTTCCCACTCATGACCATCGAAGAGTTCGCGGCAGGTAACTATTTGCAAGATTCATTTTCTAAGATCAGATTGTGATGTCCTCGATGTCAGTTCCAGTTTAATAATTATCCTTTATCTGTTCTGTGCAACAGGTCCGGCTCAGTCGGGCATCCTGACGGACCGAGAGGTGGTCAGTCTGTTCCTGCATTTCACCGTTAATCCCAAACCTCAGGTGGAGTTCATCGATCGGCCACGCTGCTGTCTGCGTGGCAAAGAGTGTAGCATCTCGCGCTTCGGCCAAGTGGAAAGCCGCTGGGGGTACAGCGGGACCAGCGACCGCATTCGGTATGTCCTCAAACCTCCAGTCTATACAGATCAGAACATATAACCATGTAGATCAGTTTAAGAGAATGAAAGGACTGCAGAGCCGGTAATAATTAATTCATTTCTTCCCTTCTGCACAGGTTTTCTGTAAATCGGAGGATATTCGTGGTAGGATTTGGGCTTTATGGCTCCATACACGGTCCAACTGACTATCAAGTCAATATTCAGGTAATTTTCTCCAAGTCTCCAAAACATAGCCATTATTGAAAAGTTGCTGATAAAGTGTCCTCAATAATGCTTCCACATGATTTTGATTTTTTTTTCTCAGTTAATCATAAACCAACAAATTAGTATTTTTTTATTCATGATCTTCAAAAAAAGGTAATTGACCAGGAATCCAGAGTTTTGATGAGATTTTTATTCTTCTTATTCAGATTATTCATACAGACAGTAACACCGTGTTGGGGCAGAACGACACGGGCTTCAGCTGCGACGGCACAGCGAACACCTTCCGTGTGATGTTTAAAGAGCCTGTGGAGATCCTCCCCAGTGTTAACTACATCGCCTGTGCCACCCTCAAGGTACACTCATGTCTGAGAGCAAGAATTCCAAAGCCTGGATCTTTGTGTTAATCATGAAAATGATCATGGTTCCTCTGCAGGGGCCCGACTCGCACTATGGGACGAAGGGCATGCGGAAAGTAACCCACGAAAACGCAGCCACGGGCACCAAGACGTGCTTTACCTTCTGTTACGCCGCGGGGAACAACAATGGCACCTCTGTAGAAGATGGACAGATCCCTGAGCTCATCTTCTACACATAACGCTGCACTTGAATGTCTCAGACGTTTGGACATCCTCATGACCTCTTCCTCCCAGTGGAAACCGCTCCTCTATGTTTTAGTTTTTCTGAATCCTGAGTAATCCAGTGAGTTCCCGAGTGCTGACACTCATGCAGCACCTTGTAGGAGGTTTCAGTTGCTTTGTTTTGCTCCATTTTACGTTATTTAGGGTCAAACGGGTCGAATCTGGCTCCCTTAGTTCGGATTGATGGAGCTGGGATTGCACTGCTGCACTTTTCTCCTCGCTGTGGATCCTGTGTTGAGGGACTGCTGCACTACCGTTATGCTGAACATGTACTGTTCTGCTTTATTAAAATATGCTAATGAACAGTAATGTGAACACCCCCCCCCCCCCCCGACACACAGACTGATCCCAGCTCCTAAATAAGCACTTGTGTTCAAAATACCACTTATTTTTAAAATGTGGTTGAACATGGTGGTTATGTACAAATCAGCTGAATGTGCTGGTGCACTACAAAACAATTTAGGGATTAAAAGAAAATCTCATCTAATAATAAGCTGGAAATATTCCTTACAGGCTGGAGATTCAGATCTTGACTCCGATGAGCATCTTTGGGATGAATTGGAACACCGAAGTCTGATGTACCGATCTATTTAAATGGAACGTGATTCAGCTGATTGCTGTGTGAATGTCTTCAGGTGACAGTAGTTTATAGGTTTTGAATCAGTGCGTGATCGATCTCAGACACTTCCCTTTCTGCAGTGTTGGTGGTTGGATGTCCTTGAACTTCTCAAGGGAACTATAAAAATATGTGACGATGAGTTACGGGGTGTGTAAACTTCCAGTCAGACTGAATGAATGTATATAGATTTAGTGACTTGTAAACATTTTGTGCTGTAGAAGCATTCTGTATGTTCTAATAAAGTCTTGAACATCATGCATTTGTCATGTTTACAGCACTGGTTAGGAACTATGGAACCATTTCTGTGGGATTGACATCAAACCGGACTCAAATGTATGTAGACGTCTCAGCTTGGACATTTAAAAGCTGCGTAATGCTGTTTGTACACAAAGATGTTAATGTTCCTGGAGAAACTTTACAACCACACAGTTACGGTGGAACTAAACCAAGAGTCGCATTAGAAGTCAGAATGACTGGATTGCTCAACAAACGACAACAATCTGAAATTCAGACCTTTTGTGGCCTATTAAATCCACCCTATTTTCCTTGATGTTCTGTTTTTCAGATGATGGATATTTTCCTGCAGATCTTCTGTTTTTGGATGAATGGTCTGCTGAATGTTGTAAGTGTAAATAATGGTGTTTCCTTCTCTTTAAATGTTTAGTTTGAGTCCATTGGGTTTTGGAGGTGGGGTGGGTGTGTGCAGGACTCGGACCTCAGCCCTCACTCGGGGTGTGGAGTGTAATAGAGACCCTCACTCATCAGGGAAAGTTATTTTAACAGGAACTTCACCCGTTCTGAACTGCGGCCTGCAGGAACGAACCTGGGAACCAAGTTACAGCTTTGCACTGAGGTAACCGAACGTCAGTCTTTGATGTGATCTATAGAGGGCGCTAGAGAAGACGACGTGCTTCCATTAAACTCGTGGTTCGAAGTTGAAGTTTCGTCACCGTTATGACGAAGCTGTTTTAGAACTCATGTTTCAGATGTCATTTTTTAAAAGCGCTTCTGCTAAATTTTAAGTTTATTTTGTAGACTTTAAACCCGCCAAAAACTCAACTTAATTCGGCTGTGAACGTTGCCTCAGGTTAGCCGTTCGCTATCCACCAGAGCAATTACACTTCGAATTTTGAGGTAAATCATTTTTAAAATAACCTTTAAAGCAAACGTTGAACTGTATTGTGTTCATAACGACTTTAATTAGTCCATAAAACGCCGTTTGACAAGATGTGTAAGTGCAACACCGACGAATCCGGCGGCCATTTTGGCTCTACACTGTTTGTCTGTTTCATAGCAGGAATATCAGTTAAAGAAATAACACACTGCTTACATCTAAAGCTTACGGTATAACAAACCACTTAAATGGTTAAACTTGCTAATATGTAAACATGTGTCCCTTCTCAGATTTGGGCTGAACATTGTGGAGCCTGAAGGTGCTGCACCTCCACTGCACACTGGTTCGGTAAGATGCACACAAACAGCCACGAAACTTTATTATAGGTCTGAAAACCACTGCACATGCACAGAAACAACACATCTAACAAAAGTGGATGTTTTAATGTTCCATGCATGAAATAACAGCCATGGCAGATCAACAGACGGCATGAGGAACCTGCAGAGGCACAAAGTAATGTCCACTCACTCAATTTTTACTTTCTTTATTGATGTTTACATTACTTATACTGATAGTATGTCATCTTTTATGGTTGGCAAGCATTAGTGCGCACGATGTTCTGTACAGTCCGGTCCCACAGTGGGGGGGTGGGATGTGGAAGGGGAGGGCGAACGGGACAGGAGCGTTACAATTTGTCCAAGTAGTTATCCAGCGCTGGAATTCCTTCCTTCAGCCCCTTGCGCTTGCGTGTGTCCGCGACGACCTGAGCGGGTTTGCTGGCGCCGTCCATGGGGTCTCCGGGGAGAATCTGCCAGTGATCGAAGACGCACTGAGGGAAGGCCTGGCCGGAGGTGTTGGAACGCAGGTCGGCGGTGAAACCTGTGCAGAAGGCAGACGGGTTAGCATCACTGGGATCAAACGGGTAGCGCGTGAAGGCTGTCCGTAAACTTACCGAATGACTCGTTGACGGGCAGGTAAGCTTTGACTATAAACATGGGCGTTCCCATGACCTGAGACTCCTCAAACACCAGCCCTCTCTTCCTGTTCAGGACACCGTAGATTCCACCGACGACAGCCTCGGGACACTAGACAGAAAACAGCATTAGGACCATGTGATGTTTCAGAAACGACTGAAATGCCGTTTATAAAAGGAACTGAGGAACTCACCTGGATCTCCACCAGATAGACGGGCTCCAGGAGCCTGGGCTCAGCAGTCAGCTGACAGGCATACAGGACTCTGCGGGCTGTGGGAATGATCTGTCCACCTCCACGATGGATGGCGTCTGTGTGAAGTGTGACGTCGTGGATGTCGAAGCGAATGCCGCGCATGTTCTCCTCACAGAGTACACCCTGCAAGTACAACAAAATGGATTCCAACAACGTTCCAACATGGCCACATCAGGCTCCAGTGCTAAAAAGCCAACAAACCTCTTTGCTGGCCCACTGGAATCCAGCGACAACACTGTCTTTGATCTCGTTAAGGTACTGCACTCCTTTGGTCACATCCACCAGCATGTTGGGTCCAGTTCCATCAGGACCAAAGCACCAGATCTTCCTGGCCTCAGTAACCTCCCACTCATACTTCTCAGCCAGGTAGCGGGCACGAGCCTTCATCTCCTGTCTGGCGGCGACATCTCCTTTGTCGATGTCCTCGGGCAGGCCTTCTGCCAGGGGGCGGGCTTTCATGAACAGACGGTTGTGTTTGTTGGGTGACTTGGACAGACACATCACTTTGGACTCCTCTGAGACGGTCTCTCTGTAGGACACCACAGGGTCAGATTTCTGTTTTGGGAAAAAAAGAAAATGAAAGAAATCAAAACACATGCAGGTTACACACCATAAACATGAACCAACATAGGAACCATGTGGTACCTTCAGAGGGATACAGGCATGGTCCTCCTCAAGATCCTTCAGACAGATCTCCAGATGTAGCTCTCCAGCTCCGGCGATGATGTGTTCTCCAGACTCCTCAATAATACACTGCACCATGGGGTCGGACTTGGCCAGGCGCTTCAGACCCTCCACCAGTTTAGGAAGATCAGCTGGGTTCTTTGCCTCCACCGCGACTCTCACCACAGGGCTGACGCTGAACTTCATCACACGCATGTTGTGAGCCTGCTCGAAGGTGGTGATGGTTCCAGTCTTCACCAAGAACTGGTCCACACCTACCAGACCCACGATGTTACCACAGGGGACATCCTCGATGGGCTCCACATAGCGCCCCATCATCAGAATGGTTCTAAAATGGTTCAGCAAATGGAAGCAAGTTAAGCATCAAAAGCTCAAACTAGTTGCTCTGGAGAGCAGTTACTCTGTAGGAATCTATCATCTAACCTCTGGATGGGTTTGAGGTAAAGGTCCTCCTTCTTTCCAGGGGTGTAATTGGGTCCCATAATGCGAACCTTAAGTCCAGTGGAGACACAACCAGAGAAAACACGACCAAAGGCGTAAAAACGACCCTTGTCTGTAGTTGGCACCATCTTGGAGATGTACATCATAAGGGGAGCTTTGGGGTCGCAGTTCTTAATACCTAAAATTAAGATTTAAGCATATTTAGTGGTCAGCCTCTTATAGACAAATGACAGTTAACATCTATCAGCAGAAGGTAAACTGACCCATGGCAGCCTCGTCATCTCCAGGTCCCTCATACAGCAGCTCACAGCGGTATTTCTGAGCTGTGACGGGAGAGGGCAGGTGAATGGTGATCATCTGAAGCAGAGCCTCCCCAGCTGGCAGCCAGCGACGCATCACGGCCTTCAGCAGAGGCTTTCCCTCCTTCTCCTTGTCTTCAGCGTCCAGCTTGATGTCCAACTTCTCAATCAGCTTGGCAGTTTCTTCCTTCTTGAAGTTCATGATGGCATCGAATACCTGGTAGTGAGAAATGAAGCCCAATGAGCATCATCCGGTCCAGCCCCTCACCATCACCAAACTGATGGTGAGCAACTCAAATCAGACCAAAGTCTTTCACCACTGCACACTCAGGTCAAAGTGAAGAAATGAAGTCATCATTTGAGGATGGCATCATACCTCTGGACTTCAAAGGGTATAAACCAGTTCACACCGATACCACAGGTCACATTTAAATGATCCTGAACTACAGAGACCATCCGGTCCAGCAGTAAACATCCAGGGTAATTTGAACCATCAGACAGTGAAATGAGCTTAAAGTTCCAGTCACCAAAGTTGTTAAAACCCAGTCATAATGCTGGTGGGATGTGCTTACTTTGAAGATGGGGTCCAGGATGAGCTGGGCAAAGGTTCGGGGGAGTTTCTTCCCATCGGGACTAACAGCGGATTTGCTGAACTTTCCAGTAGCAGGATCGAAGTACCTATAAACACCAAAAAAAGTTTATAGGACTCACACTGTACAACGGGAACCCACACTAAAGGATCTGAGCCTCACCGGTCACCCCACAGCTTCTTCATCATGTCCTCCACCTTCTTGCAGCGGTCAGCTGGTGACATCTGGGCATCACCTTTAGCAGCAAACTTCATGACGTACATCTCAGCAAACTGTTTAAGAGTGAAAGCCCAGCCGTGCAGTCCAGAACCGAAGCCCACGGTACCAACAACTGGATCAATCTGTAGAGAAATCAGGGCAGGACATTAGGTTCCCTTATTTGGCAACCAAGCAAGGGGTACCTGTATGCATCCATCAGGATCACTCACCATGATGTTACCCATGGGTCCGTTCTCATCTTCACCGTAGGTGGAAATGATGACGTTGACGTTCTCCACAATACGCTGGAAGGTCTGGTACAGTTCCTCAGGCTCCAGCTGCAGCTCCAGCAAGGCCCGGTCCATCTTGTTCATCATCAGCACAGGTTTGATTCTCTCACCGATAGCCTGTCTGAGCACGGTCTCAGTCTGCACGCACACACCTATGAGAGACGGGAGGTCAGGACACGCCCACGGTCTTTAAATCACCACAAAGTACAACAGGTCAAGAGTCTCTTTACCAGACACGCAGTCGACCACCACCAGAGCTCCATCAGTGACACGCAGGGCGGCGGTCACCTCTGAAGAGAAGTCCACGTGCCCAGGAGAGTCGATCAGGTTGATCAGAAACCCAGATCCATCTTTGCACTGCTTGATGAAGGCCAAGTCATTTTCAGAGAGCTCGTAGAAGAGGGAGATGGCACTGTGGAAACAAAGCATGGTGACGACAACCGCTCAAAAGAAAGTTGCACCATGGTGGTAACACCCATGAGACTCACGTGGATTTGATGGTGATACAACGCTCCTGCTCATCCTTCCTTGTGTCCGTAAAACGTGTTTCTCCAGCGCGGGCCGAGGCGATGATACCAGCCTTAGACACCAGCGAGTCGGTCAAAGTTGATTTTCCGTGATCCACGTGCGCAATCACAGACATGTTACGGATGTTGGACTTTTTGTCCATGATGGCACGGATCTGGTCTACGGTGAAGTTCACCTAACGAGGGAGAAAAGGGGGTGAGCAGAGGGTTCGGGACAGGGCGTGTGCACTGCCAAAAATAGCAGATCCACGAGGCTGACATCACCGATGAGGTCTGTAATCAGTGACCATTGACCAGCGTAGCACCAAGAGGAACCGGTCAGGAGGAGGTTTATCTGAATGCACCAGATAAACCTCACTGAAATTAAAGCTTTACATTCTGCATAAGATCTGAGACTGACTACCAGAGCGATGGGATTTATTGGCAGTCATCACATTCTGCTTTCTAGAACAGGATGTACAATAACCACAATCGGGCAACAGCAACCCCGAATTCAGACCAAAATTAAAACATAATTCCTAAATACAAGCATTTTATAGCATGTTTGAATTGATTGTCCTGTTAGGTCAGGTGAGTGCAACTCGTGCACTAAAAGCTAAGCCTGATCGGTAAACAGTGAGAGCAGTGCGGACGATGACGTGTGCAGGGCAGTGACTTTTGAGCAGTGCAGGTAGCTGTGATATGGACGACATCAGAGGCCTGCGCTTCAGAAAAGCCTGGGTGCATTTTCACCCTGTACCCCCCTCTGTAGACAGCTACCCCAGCCTGGTCACATCACACTGGTGTGGACGTTTTCACGCCATTATCCCCGGTATCCCTCGTTTTATTCTGCATATTTAATTCAATCCTCAGATTATGTCTCACTATGGCATATTATAATACCACCAACACCAGACAGCCGTCACGTCTGTATTTTCAGCATGTTATTATAAAAACCTACAGGCTGTACATATTTCAGGTTATGGATTGTACATGACGTCAGCGTGAGATGGCGGAGCAGCACTGACGCATCTGTTAAAAAAAAAGGCGTCTGGATAAAAAAAAAAAAAAAAAAGGGATGGCGCAACGTCACGCAGGGGAAGACGCCCCTGGCTGAGGTGCTGATCGCCCGACCGTGGTTGGTGATCACACCGCCATGCCGAGCGGATCGGCGGGCGGGCTTCGGGGAGACGAGCTGCGCCACATCAGCCGGCAACAGGCCACGTGTACCGCCACAGCAAGCGGCCGGCTGAGGGCTCAACACCGCGGCACCGCCGATATTCCGATTTGGAACACACGGATCGCAAAGGTTCTATTTACAGAACAGACGGAGCGCCGCTGGCACCGACGTGCTTCTGTAAATACTGCGGCGTATCGTGTTGCCGGTTCTGTTAGCCGCGCGGCTAACGCGCTACCCGGCCAACGCCTGAGGCAGAGCCGCCGAGGACCCGCGGAGTCGCCTGGGACACCGAGGCGATTAAATTACACCCGGCTTCACGATACGAAAATTGAATTAACGCCATCACAACGTAACAGGCGGGACACACCGCGAGCTGAACGGTTATTAAAGCAAGGCCTCCGTGAAACACAATAGGACGCCATATTTTTCTAGTGCTCGATCACCGGCACCGATCTACAAAATCCACCGGCGGGGAACGTTGTCGCTCGAATAGCCACCGACCGCCATCGATGGGTCGTGACTAACGCACAGGGCCCCGAACAACGCGAGCAGACTCACCATGTTGACGGATGTCGGTGGATTCGCTGTTAGGAGAAGCAGACACTGAGCTGTACGCTGCCTACCTCACTGGGGCATAGGCAGGGAAGAGACCGCTGACGTCAACACCAATGCATATATAGCGGCGCGCGACAACGTGACGCGACGTGACGACGTCAGCGTGACGGCCGCGTCTCAAACGGCGACGACGCGAAGTCCACTTCGTAGTGCGCGAGGGTGGAATGTGACGGTGCCAACAGGGATTTCCGTTTAAATGGTGACAAGCAAAATATATTATTTTTTAAAATTTGTTTTAAAATCGGGCGGCACGGTGGCTAAGTGGTTTAGCATGTTCTCCTCTCGGGGATTCCCGGTTCGAATCCAAATCTGGGTGGAGTTTCTATGTTCTCCCCGTGTCCGCGTGGGTTTCCTACGGGTTCTCCGGTTTCCTCCCACAGTCGAAAAACATGGATCAAGGTCGATTGAGTTCTCCGAATTGCCCCATATAGAGTGTGTGTGTGTGTGTGAGTGAGTGTGTGCCCAGTGAAGGATTGGCGTCCTGTCCTGGGTGTATCTGCCCAGCGCCCGAGATGTTCTTCCCTGGATGGACATGGAGAACCCCACCCACATGGAGACCCTAATAGAGGATAAAGCGGGAGATAATGGATGAATGAATTTGTTTTAAAATCGAGCGGCACGGTGGCTTCGTGGTTTGGCATGTTCTCCTCTCGGCGCTAGTGATTCCCGGTTCGAATCCAAATCTGGGTGTAGTTTCCATGTTCTCCCCGTGTCTGTGTGGGTTTCCTCCGGGTTCACCAGTTTCCTCCCATAGTCCAAAAACATGGATCAGTTGAATTCTCCAAATTGACCAAACAAGGTCCGTTGAATTCTCCAAATTGCCCCATATAGAGTGTGTCTGAGGGTGTGTCCAGTGATAGATTGGCACCCTCTCCTGGGTGTAGCTGCCCAGCGCCTGAAACGTTCTCCCCTGGATGGGCATGGGGAACCCCCCCCCCCCCCCCCCCCGACCCTAAAAGAGGATAATGGATGGATAATTGTTCAATTGTTGTTGTTTTTTTTTTTTTTTTTATTATTCATTTTGATTCATTCAATTGATTCATGTGATTCACGTCATCGATTTGTGCAAAGTTTCAGTTTAATATGATAACATGAAGTGGGTGAAATAGCATTTGCAAACTTTTTAACAGAGACAGATGAAGCTAATATAGAGGTGTTAAAATCATTAAAAAATGATCAAAGGTTCTGGTTAAAATTCATACAACAGAATGAAAAAATGAAGTGTTACATTATATTAATATAATTTCTAATTAATAACGTAAAATTGTAAACACAGAAACTATTAAGAATAACGTGGCCAGCTGAACATTTATTTATTCATTTATTATCTTCTGCTTAATCCTCTACTAGTGTCGCGGGGGTTCCACATGCCCATCCAGGGGAGAACGTTTTGGGAACTGGGCAAATCCATTGCTGGACACTCACTCTCTCTCTCTCTCTCTCTCTCTCTCTCTCTCTCTCACAAAACACACATTATATGGGGCAACTTGGAGCATTTCATTTACCTTAAATCCATGTTTTTGGACTGTGGGAGGAAACTGGAGAACCCTGAGGAAACCCACGTGATCACTGGGAGAAAATGGAAACTCCACCCAGATTGGGATTCGAACCTGAATCCTCAGCTATGAGAGGAGAACACGTTAACCACTAAGCCAATGTGCCACCCTGCCATGAACATCACATCTGTTAAACCTTTTATTTTTAAACTAACCATCATCCTCCTGATCACATCTGTGCCCTCAGATCAGGCGGCAGGTTTTCCACAAACTTTTGCTTTAGTTTTTAGTTGCTCGAGAGCGTCACATGTAAAATTATGGTTCCAATATCCTAATTTATAAAGTTTTATGCTGATAAACATCTTTATAAAGCTTTAAAGCTGAGGCTCGATTCTAAATTCTACCTGAAGCCTTAGTAGCATTAGTATGATGCTGCCCCCTGCCGGACAGAACACACATTACCACAAAACCGCTCATGCTGCGGCGACACAACTGACCAGCAGGTGGCAGAATAAACAACACAGTAAAGAACGTCATTAATAATTAACGACATTAAAGTTCGTTCCTTCCCAAGTTACTCCACTTTTCTGTCCTCGAGATCTGGAATAGTCATTTATCAGACTTACAAATGAGAACACCAAAAGTCAGTATTTATGTTGAAAACCATAACTGTTAGAAAAATAAATGGTTGATATCTCATTTGCAATAAAATATACAATATTTAATTTAACCTACTCAGCAGTTCACGTCAACATCAGTTCAGTCATCGTTCTGTGAGTTTCACTGGCTTCTTATCTGAAGTGTAAAACAGAGTTAAATCTGATCTGTGGTCTGATCTCTGCTGTCAGACACCATAACCAGCCACTACGACCTGATTCATGGTTAGATCTTTATCGAGCCGTCATTCATTAAAAACATGACACTTTTAAATCGAGTTTTAAAAACAGCTCCGATCCACATTGTGTTTTGCTGATTTTATTCACAGAGAACCTAGAAAAGAGTCCCCGTGACCACAGCTAGGCGTAAGAGTGAGTAATAACACCCAACTGAGTCGGCTGCTGAGAAGTCGTCAGGATGTTTCTCAGAACTTGGTTTCCATACGAACATCTCAACAAAAAGAAAAAAAGTTGTCCCTCTACAGACCTCTCACCTTCTGTAACATTACGCCATATACATCTCGACTAAATTTATTCTCCTTCATCTTAAACTTTATTTAACATCAATCTCTCCCTTCCATATCACCCTCAATTTATATCCAGGCAGCTTCTGGATGAAGCTCCAGGCCGGTTCTCCTCCACCTCTATCTGCTGTACTGGTTTTGGTTCCTTCAGAACAAATCCGTTTCAAACATCTCGGTGGTTCAGGAGATAGAGTTCTGGTGAGGACATTAGAAAGAGTTGGAACGTCTACAGTAGCACCAGCACCTTGTTTATTTTGGGTGGTGCACCATGACTGGGCGATGGTGTTTGAAGACTTTAAGGCTGAGATTGATTCTGTTTCTTTCAAACTCTACCGAAAGCTACGACAAAAACACAGATTCCTTATTGACATAGTAAAAGGACAAAAGTATAAGGACACATCTTTTATTAGTTTCATTATCAGAACTGCATTAAATCAAGGCTCTAGTCGTCCATACTCAACTGAACTTTGTGAAAACTGTTGAATCAGCGTAGAATAAAGTGAAATAAAAGCCTGTAGGTGTAATGTAGTTATTTGAAGGTTGTTTCTGATGAACCTGTCTTTTTCTCGTGTTTTTAGGTCATACCCTCTCCCTGTGATGTCTCCTGGTTTGGGTTTCTCTCGGCCTCACGCTCCTCCTAGCTGCAGGTCAGTCATCAGATTTGTGTTTCTGGCTGTTCTCAGTGCTTGTGCATCATTGTTGGTCGTTTTGAGCTGAACGATCACAGTGTGTTATGACCTGTTATAAGTGCACAGAGAGCCCCTCGTTCTCCGAAACTCTGCTCTCAAAAACCAGGCCGCTCTTGTATAAGGCTATGTCGACTTCAGAACTCTCCTCTTCGCTCTGAGTTCCTTCTTCCAGAACATCCACAAACTTTTGGATCTGTCCTTTATAATTAGGATTGGGATAGGACCTCGGGCTACTCATAATGCTCTTATGGATGAAGTGAGTGTTCCGTCTCTGTACCTCCCCGTGTTCCTCCGGGCTGAGCGTGCAGTCCTGTAGTAAAGTGCTCCGTTCGGCGCTGCCGGGTTTATCCAGGTTAGCTCTGTGCAGGAGAACAAAGTCGTGCACCTCCTCCGTCACGCGCCTCGTGTTCTATGAGAGTCAGCAGAACAGCTCGGTTACGTACGTTCAGAACCATGAAGACGTTTACAGTAGATCGGCGTTTGTGCCGATCTGCATTTTGCTGACAGCGTGGGTTCTTTAATTATGTGACCTGTGAGTTAACCACACTGAGGAAACCCGTTTTTGGGTCACGGGCTGCTGTCAGTTTATAGAACCATGACGTTCTCACTGAAGCTGAAGGTTAAAAGACTCTTTAACACAAGGAGAGCGTCTCACCTGATCGTCGTCCAAGTTCCTGATGATGGTTGCGGAGATCACCGGACTGGGAACCGCCGGCAGCAGTTTATGGCTCAGTCTGAAACCCAATGGAGAGTTAAAGCCACCGTCCACGATCACTCCTGATTAACTCGTCTCTGAAGATCAGGAGCCCCACAGAGAGGTTACCTGTGTGGACAGGGTGGAGGAGTCTCACTTACCTTCTGAGAGCGAATGAGAATGCAGCTGTGAGCAGAAGCACCACCCCCACCACAATTAATATGATCTGCAACGACCCTGAAAGAGAACCCACACGGTCAAACGGAGAACATGCAAACCGGAACTACTCTGTAATGAAGCGCTTGAGAGCGCCACCCGGTGATACTGACCGTACAGAATCATGTAATCATTTAAATGTCTCGTACCTGAGGATGAGGTGGTTTTGAAGCTGGTGGTGAAGTTGGGACCCACTCCGCTTTTAGTTTGTCCAGCAATATCAAGTGTGTAGGTAGAACCTTCCAGAAGATTACTCAAGAGGTACCCGGTCTGATTGGCTGGAACCAAAACTCGCTCTGACAACAAAGAAGTAAAGCTGGTTTAAAGGGTGAGACAATAATAATAATTATTATTATTACTACAGTCAGTAGTGGTAGTATGTACACTCACCGGCCACTTTATTAGGTACACCTCTTTGTTTCCACTCTTATTGTTTAATTTATGTCACTTGCCTTTTCACTTTTACCTCTGTAACCATCCACCGATCCTCCACCCTAATAATACCCACTCTAGTGTTATTACCTGATCATCAGAGAACAGAGTAAAGGGGACTAACAAAGTACTACAGAAGGTAACTGTAGATCTATAAGCAGGTGTATCTCATAAAGTGGCAGGCCACATCTCTGTGTTTTTTTATTTGTGGTGGTTCACGTCATTAACCATTTAATTGTCCGGATCTGGAGAGCCAGATGACGTAGCTCATCAGAAAGCCTCGCTGGTCCTGGATGGGAATGGATGTCCACGAGAGCACAGCGGAATCCTGGGTAATGTTGCTAACGGTGACTTTTAGAGGCTGTCCAGCGGGGGCTGCCGAATTAAAGTGATATTAGTGGCTTCATCACTGTTATTAATACCGACGTCGCAGCAGAATCCAGGTCACTGACCTCCTTCCACGGCGTAAACAGGACACATCGTCTTCGTCCTTCTTTTGTTTTTTCGTCCGAAGTCCAGAAAGTAGTAATAACGTACAAAGGCTTTCATCCCTGAGATCAAACGCTCCGACATTACTGACAATAAAACCAGAGAGACGAAAACTCTGAAGCCGTCTCCCCGCCGAACCTACCGTCCATCATGGCCTGAACATCAGTGGACCTGTTGACTTTGGCCGGGCGTGTCCGGCCGTCCCGCAGCTCGTACCACTCCAGACAGTACGAGTGTGTGGTGGGTTTGTGGAGTCCTTGTTGTAGTTGTTGTAGCGCGGCGGTGTCACAGTCTTCGAGGGAAACAGACAGTCGGGTAAAGCCTTCCGTCTTCCACGTGAAGCTAAAGCAGATATTCAGATGGACTTACATTGTAGATGTTCTACAGGAGGAACGGCGATCTGCGTCTGGACGCGTCCCACGCTGTTGACCGCGGCGACCGTGACCTTTGCTTCCGAATAAGTTACGGATATGACACGAGAGTTGTTCCCGTCGGCCGTGTGTTTCGATTTTCTGCACGGTACTTCCACCGTTATTTGATATTTAAGACCTCCAACAGAAGCTTTGTGTGGTGCCTTCTGAAAAAGAACATACAAAAGTCCCACTGGTTTACGTGTATAAATCTATAATCACATCCATTATTTTCCGCTTGATCCCACACAGACACGGGGAGAACATGCTAATCACTCAGCCACCGTGCCGTTCTTGACCGAAACCATGTTGATGTAATGAGCCGACTCTGTGACTCAGAACGTGACCTTTAAAGACTTACGTCCCAGCTGAGCAGAATTTCCCTCCTGCCCTCAGACGTCTTCCTCTCCTCCCATCGTACGGCGGGTCGTTTGATTCCTGAATCACAGCAAAACAAATTCCATCTGAACAGTGATTCGTATTCAGAAGTCTGCAACGCGGCGGTGCTTATTTGCTGAGGTGGATGATAAGGTGCTAGGCGCTGTGCTCGTCTCCGGACTCAAACCCAGGAGCTGGCGGTGTGGCCAGAGTGAATTAAAGACGGCGCATACGTTATTAAATGAATGATGCGGCTCATACTGATGGGGACGTCTGTGGTTTGGCTCCAGTCGCTCCACAGATGACTGGGATTGGCGCGGCGTCGTATTTGGACCTGGTACACCTGGTGGCTAAGGTTCAGGGGCAGCGTGTAACGCTCTGTATTATCTGTAGAAGACACAGACACGCTCACATCACCATCACATCACCATCACATCACCATCACATCACCATCACATCACCATCACATCATCATCACATCACCATCACATCACCATCACATCACCATCACATCATCATCACATCACCATCACATCACCATCACATCATCATCACATCACCATCACATCATCATCACATCACCATCACATCATCATCACATCACCATCACATCACCATCACATCATCATCACATCATCATCACATCATCATCACATCACCATCACATCACCATCACATCACCATCACATCACCATCACATCACCATCACATCACCATCACATCATCATCACATCACATCACCATCACATCATCATCACATCACCATCACATCATCATCACATCACCATCACATCATCATCACATCACCATCACATCATCATCACATCATCATCACATCACCATCACATCACATCACCATCACATCATCATCACATCACCATCACATCATCATCACATCATCATCACATCACCATCACATCACCATCACATCACCATCACCATCACATCACATCACCATCACATCATCATCACATCACCATCACATCATCATCACATCACCATCGCATCACATCACCATCACATCATCATCACATCATCATCACATCACCATCACATCACCATCACATCACCATCACATCACCATCACATCATCATCACATCATCATCACATCACCATCACATCATCATCACATCACCATCACATCATCATCACATCACCATCACATCATCATCACATCACCATCACATCACATCACCATCACATCATCATCACATCACCATTACATCATCATCACATCACCATCGCATCACATCACCATCACATCATCATCACATCATCATCACATCACCATCACATCACCATCACATCATCATCACATCACCATCACATCATCATCACATCATCATCACATCACCATCGCATCATCATCACATCACCATCGCATCATCATCACATCATCATCACATCACCATCACATCACATCACCATCGCATCATCATCACATCACCATCGCATCATCATCACATCATCATCACATCATCACATCATCATCACATCACCATCGCATCATCATCACATCATCATCACATCACCATCGCATCATCATCACATCACCATCGCATCATCATCACATCATCATCACATCACCATCGCATCATCATCACATCACCATCACATCACCATCACATCATCACATCACCATCACATCACCATCACATCACCATCACATCATCACATCACCATCACATCATCATCACATCACCATCGCATCATCATCACATCATCATCACACACAGATTTATTTATTTATATCTTAAATCCATTCATCCATTCATTATTTTCTGCTTAATCCTCTACTATGGGTTCTCCATGCCCATTCAGAGATGGAACGTTTCAGGCCCTGGGAAGATACACACGGAACAGGACGTTAATCCATCACTGGGCACACACTCTATATGGGGCAATTTAGAGCATTCAATTTACCTTGAATACGTGTTTTTGGACTGTGGGAGGAAACCGGAGAACCCGGAGAAACCCTCGTGGACACGGGGAGAACATGCACACTCCACTCAGATTGGTATTCGAACCTGGATCCTCAGCACTGAGAGGAGAACATGTTAACCTCTAAGCCACTGTGCTGCCCATATCTTAAATTGCATCCATCCATTATCTTCTGCTTTATCCTCTATTAGGGTCGCGGGGGTGGGGTGCCCATCCAGGGCAGATACACCCAGGACAGGACGCCAATCTATCGCTGGGCACACACTCACACAGACATACACACTCTATATGGGGCAATTTGGAGAACTCAGTTGACTTGATCCATGTTTTTGGACTGTGGGAGGAAACCGGAGAACCCGGAGGAAACCCACGCTGACACGGGATTCGAACCGGGAATCCCTAGTGCTGAGAGGAGAACATGCTAAACCACTAAGCCACTGTGCCGACCATATCTTAAATTATATTATAAAATAAATCTAAATCTAACTAGAGTTTAAAAAACCTAACAAACCTTCGCTGCTGTCACGGGTCTGAAAGGTTTCCTGCAGAGGAAGATAACAGAATTATAAATAGTGACTTTATATTTGGCATGTTCTCACAGATCACTTTCAATTTCTTCCAGCATCTTTTATTTTTAGACACTTAAAGACCCTGTAATTATTATCCTGTGATGTAAAGGGTTCTCGTACGTGACATTTGTAAAGTCTCACATTTAACCAGGAGCTTGCTCTCGTCCTCCATCTGATCTCGTGAAGCGAGCCTTTCTCGTCTGAAGGTTTCCTCCAGGTTAATGTCAGGTTCCCGTTGTTTCGGAACATTCGCAGAATTTTGGGTGAACTGTATTTTACTGTCGAAGAAAAAAAAAGCGAACAATGAGCTGCTGAAGGTCTTCAACACACACAGGAAACACACACACACACACACACACACACTCTGCATATTTATAAACACGTATGTTCTACCTGAATTTCTCAGTAACACTGAGACAGATGTGGAGTTGCACGTCATGCTGCCTAATTGCTTCTCTATCCAGATGTTCATGAGGCATGTGGTCCGCAGAGCCTCCAGCGGCAGCATTATGCTTTTCCTCTCGGTCCAGAAGTGTTTCAGGTACGAGGAGCAGCCCGCGTCCACGCTTCTGAAAGAACACACGGCACGTTTCTCGGTGAGCCTCAGAAGTTCGGTCCTGGAGGCTCGTAGACGTTCTGAAGACGATACTCACTGCATGAACAGCTTGTACTTTACATCGTGTGAAAGCTCGGCGTCCTCCCATCTGCAGGAGAAGTCCTCGTCCACCCGCGTGCTGTTCTTATAACAGAGTGGAGAGGAGACGCCGCAGGGTTCACCTGTTAGGACACCGTCTCATGTTCAGTATGATATCTCGTCGTCATGCCGTGAGACACGTCGCATTAAAGAAGCTTTAATTTCATTTAAATCTGTTACATCATGAGAACTGAAAGTAGAACCCTTTACTGTAGAAAATAAAACACGAGAAAAGATATGACTAATAAACATTTACATTTATTGGACGCTTTTATCCAAAGTGACTTACAAGGTGAGCACAGGGTTAATCACAGCATCCCTGGAGCAACGAGGGTTAAGGGACTTACTCATGGACCCAACCTTCAGATTGAGAGCCCAACGCCCTAAACGCTGAGCTTCCGCGCCCTGTGCCCCAAATAAACAACAGCTTCAGTGAAGTAGCAACAAGAAAAATGGCAACCTGAGTGTGTTCTGTGTGGAGTTTGCATGTTCTCCCTGAATTAGTGGTGGCCTTCCAATGACGAATTGATTTAGAGGGAATGAAATCAGGTCAATTTCCACGCCCTTAGGAACCTAAATGTTTCCAAACAGTAAGTTAAAGGCTGTGCGTCGGTCCTGCGATGGGCTGGTGACCTCTCTGTCTGTGGATGTCACTCAGTAAGAACTGGGATAGGCTCCAGAACCATTAATTACATAAACAGCTTTCAGCCTTGAGTTCTGGATTTGTAATCAACGTAAACATGACGTCTCTTTGGTTTGCAGTTGTATTTGAACTTCCCACAAAAAAAAAAAAAAATATATAATAATATTCCGTTAAATAAACTACGATACAACTTAAAGACAAAGATTCGTCCTCTGTGGCGCTGAGGAGACTTATTCTCGACGAGCAGCCACATCGGGATCCATGTTGTACTCTTACCTTCATCAACCAATGCAGAGAGGACGAGCAGCCACAGTCCGATCGCCTCCATCGGCCCCGGGGCCCGGTCAGGTTCAGTCCTCTGCGATCGGCGCCGCTCTACCTGCCATCGTAAGCAGAAGCAAGAGGAGTAGGAACTGCAAAAGAAACCTGTCGTCTGTCCCGTTTTCTCAAAGTGAAACCTCGGTTGATTCATGTCAGCATGTTGTTGCTCTGTTTTATGTTCAGACTGCGAGGCTGCATGACCACAAACCGCACCGCGCGTTAGGGAGGGGACTTTTGTAGTAGTATTACCCTGAAAAGGGGTTCTGTTCAGTTCCTTTTAGGCCGTGCATCAGGGTATGAACCCCAGTTTGGGGATTGAACCCTAGGTTTGGGGATTGGAAGGTTCAAACCTGAGCTGATTAGAACATTTGAGTGGAATCAGGGAAAGTTTTACACCAATTAGGATTTGAGACTTGAAACTAAATGCTAGATCCTCATTCCATTCTTTATGAATCCGCATTCACACTAGAATGCTCTCACACACCGAACCTTCAGGAGTGTTAAGATCTGAACTAAATACTGAACACTAATTTAACATCACCGCAGCGACTTCACAGTTTTCCTTCACTCTGGTCACAGGGTGTTAGCAACACCATCATTATGATATTATGACATCATACAGACAGAATAGAGCAGCGCAGCATGAAACCACACCAACAGTGTAACTGAAAGAGGCAGAACCTGCAGAGTACCCAGTCAAAAGGGCTCCCCCTACTGTCAGCCAATTTGCTCCACATTCCCTACTAATGGTGAACTGAGTGATGGGGTGAAATGACAGCAGGGATAGGCTTCAGATACTGTGGTACATGTTCATGTGGTACATTAGAAGCAGTATAGAACAGGTTCTGTATAATCAGAAGTTCTGGTTTACCGATGACATCACAAAATCCACAACGGCATCGACGTCCACCCGGGTTCCTAAAAACTCTGAAGCTCCTCCTTTATCTTTACCGTAAAGGTTAAACCACTGATTTCATTTCAGTTTCAGTTCAGAACGCGTGAGTACAGTTCCGTTTGGACGAGCCCGATGGTTCCGGGAATTCTTTAAGTTCACTTTGAGAACAGACCGGAGCTCATTGTTGTGTTTGATGGAGGCTTTGTGTTCAGAGGTCTGATCTCGTCTGATCTCGTCCTCACCCCGTACTCTTCACCCTGTACACCGTGGAGGTGCAATCACATCCAGAGAACCTGAACTCAGGTTTCGAACCGTGAGCCGTGCCGCTGAACCCGAGCTGCAGCTGTCATGTTTGAACGGATGTTGGCATTTTGGTGTTTTTCTTTTGGTTTGACCTGCAGTTTGCAGTTCCTGTACATCTCGAGACATCTGTACTTCAGCCTCAAGCACACGTCAAGGTACCGAGATGAGGAACTAAATATCAGGAGAACTTCACCTCCACCTTTTACTCCGGTGCACAACACACCCTAAATCTACCACCTGTTCTGATTGTTTTTATTACTTATTTATTTTATTACTTACTTATTACAACACCAGGGCTGAACCATGTTGTCTTTTAAACCAAGAAGAAAATTAGTTCAAGCTAGAAGAAGCTATCAGGCAATCAGTTTATAAACTGTGGTGTTTTGCAGGTTCTTCAGATGCTCTGTGGAGGTTCCTGATCATTAGAGAACAAACTGAAGAGGAGAACTACAGACTGTAACCGTAGAACTCCAAACCCCATCAGTTTTGTGAGTGGAGCTGATTTATTGGACAGTCAGTTGAAGTTGTTCAGTTTTTAATTTAAATTGCATGATGAGAAACCATGTTCAATTCCAGGTTGTTTTTAAAGTCCTGATTCAGACAGAAATCAGCTCTGCAGGTAATTCTTCAGACTCGGGGATATGCTTCCTAATTCCTGCGGTTGTGGGTGAGATGATAAAGCAGCTCTTCTAACCGCTGGTCTGTGGTTAAAATTAATAGTTCCAGTCTATTTCTCACATTTCGGTCAAACGTTCCGCGTGAAACCTCAACAGCATTGACGTCTCTACAGCTCAGACGACCTGCCATCCCGAAACCTAATGACATTTAATCATTACAGAGCTGAAACTGTTTTATAAAGCAACAAACACACTTCCTTTTTTAAACACTGAGCACAGATTGTGTGTGTATGTGTGTGTGTCTGTGTGTGTGTGTTTGGGGGGGGGGGGTTGTATTACCACAGGGTCTTTCCTTTTACTTTCACTTTACTGTGTTTAATTATCCCTGTCATTAGAGAACTGGGATCATTATAAAGTAAAAAGGATCGAGACCTCCATCTTCTGCAGGACTCGTTCGTTAACAGTCTCGTTGTGGGGGGTGGGGGGTGCGGGGGGGGGATCAGGTCTTCAGGGAGCCAGACTTTGTCATGCCACAGTCTTAACGTGATGCATGAGGACAAAAGCAAAGGCCAAAGGTAAAAAAAATCAGTCGAGTTCATTAAACAGAAGATGAGGATCAGTAATGAGAGAGTTAATGATGATGAGGTATGTTAGATTGTAAATGTCCGTCAGGTGGAGGATCATGTTGTTTTTTTATTTTTTTTGGAGGGGTGGGGGCCGTCTCTGATCTTTGTCTCTGGTTCATGTTAATCTCTTTCATCTGATGAATAATGTGTATCTGCACAGGATCCCAGATTTCTGTATTAAACATCCATAATTAAATGAAGAAGCACATTCTATTCTTCCTTTGATGAAACAGGCAGCCCTGATCATCATGGAATGGGTAATCCTCATCACCATGGTAACTGAGAAACCTCGTCTCTCCCTGTCTTTCTTTATGTCTCCCTCCCTCCCTCCCTCCCTCCCTCCCTGTATTTTTAATCCCACAGTCTTTAAAACAGCCTGAATGATGGGAAAGCCCTGTTGGTTTTTTTCATGCTGCTGTTGTGTGCCTCTGAAATGAAATGTGATTATATGAATCTGATTAATTAATTCTCACCCTGCGCAACAGCAACCACACAGACAAACAATACAACCAAACTGTTTCATAGACACAATCTGAACTAAAGTACACTTACACATTACACCCTCAGTGTTTATGACAACAAGTATCAGACAGGTCTGTGACAGCTTCCACATGTCTCACTTTTAAATGTTTAGATCTGTTAAAATTATTTTACGCATTTTTCTAAAAGCCAAAAATTAAAAAGAGACGAAATAAATGAATATGTATTGATCTAATCAGAGGACTGATCTGAGATCAGGATGATCTTAACACACGACGCTGCGCGCAGAGAGCGACAGGGCGACACCTACAGGCCAAGAGAATATATTGCTGCGTGCTCGTGTCCAGGCGCGTGTGTGCGTGTGTGTGCGTGTGTGTGTGTGTGTGTGCGCAGCTCGGTGGGTTTTACTTTGTGTTCGGGTCGGTGGTGACAGCAGTGGTTCTGATGGTTCTGTTGGTTCTGTGAGACGCAGAGCGGACCGAGTCGACGCGCATCGTTCTGTCGGATGCTGCGTCCTATCCCTGCACCCGCGTCTGATTCGGGTTTGGTGATGGCGATGGGAGGGACTCCCGATGGCTCTCGTGCTGCAGCCGTCTGAGATCCGCTTCTGCACTTGTTGGGCTTCAGCGGAGAACCGAACCTGAGACATGAAGCGGAGAGACAAGCTGAAGATCCCCTCCCTCACCCTGGAGTAAGTTCTCTCTCTCAGTTCCTCCATCGTTAGAGACTTGTTTAGGAGCTCGGGCTTTAGTTCCGGAGCTTCGTGGATCGTCGCCAGGCAGTGCGCATTGGAGAACATGCTAAAGAGCGGTTTTGAGCTGGATGTCGGCTTTACAGCTGTTCAGGCGGTTATTACCTTTTATTTTTTGCTTCATCCTCCATATGTTTACTTTTGATAGACTGACTCTGTTCCACATGAGTACAGGAACTTTGTCAGCACCCGATCCTCATCTTCATCCTCATCCTCATCCTCATCTCTTCATGATGTCGTTGTTATGCAGCTGAGTTGACGGAGTTCTACAATATCAGAAATAATAGGACAATAATTCACAGGATTAATTAACTGATGTGGACCTTTCTGAGACCAAAATGGTTCTTCTATGTTCCCATGTAGTGAATAAAGGTTCCTTAAAGTGTTCTTCCTCAGTTAACACACCGTGACCAACAAAGACTTGGGACACACGTCTTAATTATTTAATTTAGTTCCTTTATTCGGTCCCATTGCCACAGATGGATAAGATCAAGCATCATGTATTTGTGATAGTCATGTAAACTTTGTGAAAACAGTTTGGGGAAGGCCCTATATTTTTTTTTCACTATTTATTCCTGAAAAACCAACAGAATTTCGGCTTATACAGATTAATATTAACATTTCGATGTTCAGATTTGTATCCCAGCCATCCCCACATCCCCATCCTTATCCCCTGAACCCTCTCCACTCTCCCGCCCTCCACCCCTCTGCCCCCATCCCCCTCTCTGAACATTTTCATGGCATTGTAGGAGCTACGCAGGTAGATCACTTCAGTCTGAAAATAGAACGGTAAGGTTGGATTGTGTCGTAACTCGTCCTGAAAATGCCTTTAAGTAACAAAGTCCAAAAAAAGGGGGACAAATAGACAGAATAATCAGAGACACCCCCCTCCCATATTCACGATGCAAAACGAATGGAATAATCGTCACATCTGCAAAGGGGGGGGGGATGTTAAATACAAACTCAGTTTAAAGTGGAGGAGTTCCAATACTTTTTTCCACAACATGCAAAGTAATCTTTCTGTTCTGATTGCATCGTTCATCAGACCTCATAACCTCCAATCTAAGTCTATTGGGGTTTACAGTTCCAGAATCGCGGTGTTTATTTGCCGGAGGTCTGTCTGTGATACAGTTCCGATCCCGGTGGCTGATTTCTCTGCAGGAACATCAGCGCAGAACGCAGTACATTCTCAAATATGCCTCTTGTAGCAGAACCTGCCTCCCACCTGTCCTCAAAGTGGCAGAGAGACGACGCTGTAAATCATGACATGTGCAGACTGCTGGCATCAACAAACCCCGAGTTCCACATGTCTGAGTTCAGTGGGATGATCCTGAGATGGATTAGACCGAGGAACCAATGGGTTCCCTCATGTCTTTAGTGACTGTTATATAAACAAGAGGAGACTGAGTGAGGAACCAGACTGACATTAATGTTCCATCAGCTCCATGCCTTCTGTAGTTTAATCCACCTCTGCTGTGGTCACGTGCAGTGATGGAGACAAGCAGCTGCGCTCTCTCTCTCTCTCTCTCTCTCTCTCTCTCTCTCTCTCTCTCTCTCTCTCTCTCTCTCTCTCTCTCTCTCTCTCTCTCTCTCTCTCTCTCTCTCTCTCTCTCTCAGCTCAGTTTCAACGCACATGGATAAACCTTTTATCTGGCAGAAAAGCAGTAATGACCACTGTGTCCAGTAGGGGGTGCACAATGTCGGATTAGTGCCGATGTTTAACATACAGGTGCATTTTATTTTATTCTTCCCAAAATGTGCAGAATAACAATGACGTCAGCATGCAGCAGTAGTTCCAACTAACCAAACTGAATCTCTAAACGTAACTGTATATGATATGATTAAATATAACATCGAACACATATATATTGGGTGAATGTATGCTTCCTGCCTTGTGGAAGCAGTTTGGGGAAGGCCCTGTTTTGTTCCTGCATGGCTGCACAAAGCAGTCAGGTGTCATTGGGGTGGATGAACAACCCCTCCCAGAACCTTTTGAATGAACAGGAACTAAGACATTGAGCCGGGTCCTCTCATAGAACATCAGTGTCTGACCTCACGAGTTAATTTTGATTATGTAACTGGATGAAGATGCTTCAGGATTCATTTGTCTAACTGCTCCTGACACCTCCCCCATCATGTGCCGTTTGTAAAACCTTTTTTTTTTGTTGGTGTTTGTAGAAGACGTTTACTTGCTTTCTCGACCCCTGTTCTCTCCAGCTTGGAGAGGTGATCACTGCGGTACTCGTGCTCTGTCCTCCCACATCCAGCACTATGTAAATATAGCTGGCCTCCTCCTGCCCACTGCATCATCCATTAAACAGGTTTATATCTGCAGCTTCCTGTCAGCTCCCTTCTAAATTACACAATCATTCCAATGAAGCTGGCATGTGGTGGATGATGAAGTTCCTGTGTGTAATTAATGGACGAAGCTCCTCTTTGTGAGCGTGCAGAGTGATTAAATGATCTCACTGATGGCAGAAAGGGTTTTCTGCACCGTTGGTCCTTCTCCAGTTCTCCTGCATCACTATGACAACACTCTCATCCTCAGCACCTTGTTTTTTCATGGCAGTATTCGATGCCTCACTGCAGACCGAGGAACATTTATACACCTATCTCTGTTCTAATCTCCATGTTTTCTGTGAGATCGTTTGTTAAAGTTCTGAGTTCATACAGTGCAGAAGATTATATAAATAAAACTCTAAACATCAGGTTATAGTTCTGGAATTAAATCATGTAGTCTGTAGTCTTCTGTTGAAGCTAAATATTAGATCGTCTATTTTTAAAATGTTTACCCTAAAAATCATTGGATGATACAAAATCCTAAATCAGATCCCCCACATGTATGATCGGGCTTCACCTCAGAACCCTGGATCTCTCCCACAAATTGCTGTGTTTTTGTTTGAGTGTCTGTCCTGCGATGGGTCTGTGATTACCCCACGTGTTTGGATAGGCTTCAGGTTTGTACCGTCACACCCGCCATTAAATAACAAACCATTTTACAAAGCAATCGATTATTTAGCTGTAATTATAGACAACTTTATGCCTCCGATTGTAAAAAAGAGTTTGGGGAAGGACCTTTTCATGATTAAAGTTTACAAACAAAACGTATACAGATGAGAGGGCTACTTATGATCAACATTATAAAATTCACATTAAACACAAGAAAAGTGACATAGAACATGGAAAAGTTTTAGATATAAAGTGCACTTTATTATTTATAATTAAAGAAAACCCTGTTTTAAATGCCAGACATAGTGTTCAGTAGATTTCATACAAACCCCCCCCCCCTTTTCTTCAGTTGCTTTGAATAATTAAAGTTTTATTTCATTACTCTTTCAACTTTAAGTCTATTTTAACGAGCCGCGTCTTTAAAGAGAAGCAGAAGGCATCGCACACGTATGCAGACAGAACTCTAATGTATGTGAACGTCTCTTGACTTTCAGTTTGTCACCCAACCAGAGTCCAATCACCCTGAGTCCCTGCAGTCCCTGCAGCCCCTGCAGCCCCTTACAAACCCTTCACCCCTGGAGGTAAGACAGTCGATTCTCACGCCGAGAAGCCATGTACATCTCTGACATAATGTTGGATGGAAATACATCCACGGTGCTGTATTCTGTTAGAAAACCTGAATCAGAATTCAAAGCTGCATTATTCTCGTTCACTTTCCACCTGTATTCAGACATCTCTGTACTCTAGCCTCATGACATGAATCCCGGAGCCATTCTCCATATCTTTCTTAAGTTTTAGGTACAGAATTAATGGAATGTTACCATTCACATCAATATTCATCAGTCATTCATTCCTTATGCTCCATGCATTCATTTTTTATTTGTTTCAGGTTTAATAATTTAATAATCAGGTTTAATAATTCTACAGTAACTTCTGACTTGTGATGTTCTCATTTGTAAGTCGCTTTGGATTAAAGCATCTGCTAAATGACTAAATGTAAATGTAATGTAATGGAACTGGTGGACTTTAGGGCGCCATCTAGTGGACTCCAAAGGGACGGCGATAGGTTGTTCAGAGATTCCATTTGTTTTGAATTAAATATTATGTTTAAGATATTAGAATAAATCTGCGCGATGCTTTAGCTAAATTATACTAAAGTTATCCGCTTCTATTAAAGTATAAAGTATAAAGTAGTGCCTTATCGGAAAAAAATGATTCAGTCAGTGAATGATGTCAAAATTAAAGTCAAACCACAAACTGGACTAAAACTTTGTTTGTTGTTTTTGTTTTTGTTGTTTATAGTCCGTTTTTGTGGCGATGCTTGTATCTTTATTAAACTTTAGTCTCCTGGTTTGACCCGAAGTGGACTGCCCCCCCCCCCCCCCCGTCGTCACATGGTACAGTCCGACCTCATCGCCCGGCAATCAGACAGGACGCAACACAAAGGAGTTGTTTGCGGACGAGCGACAGAGAGTTTAGGGCCGCGGCGCGTCCAGAAGTCGGCTTGCAAAGTTGCTTTCACTTCGTGGGCGTCGTTATTAGACTCAGAAATGGAGGCCGCGTCGGTCAACGGGAAAAAGTTCTACGTCTCAGCGCCGTCAGTCGCAGGCTGTGCTAACCGACGTAGCCAGTCAGCTAGCTGAGGTAAAACACCGAGGGGCGAAATGAGCCGACTGCAAACTCCTCAGACACTCCGTTTATTTCGTTTAACCCGCGGCCTGTGTGCGTCTTAGAGTTAAAAAGCGTCATGCTGCGTCCTCGGCAAAGTTTCCCCTCGTAACGACGGCGACACCGACGCCTCAGACTTCAGGCGTGACGTCATTTAGACTCAAGAGATAAACATGTCGGATCCGACAACCAGCAACAAGTCGCGCTTCATCACCGGGGCGATGCTCAAACGCTCCAAGAGGTCAGTACCGAACCCCGCTCTGCTGTCCGGCACCGACGCTGCTGTGAGTCGGCTCGGGTGAAGACTTTAACCACGACGTGCTGCACCGAGACAATGCTTTCAAAGTTTTAAACCATTGGAACCTTCTGCTTTCATGTTGAATTACATTTGAATCTTAAGTGACTCGGTCCAGTTTACTGAAATAAATAGTATTAAATTGCTCCGAAACATTCATGACGTAATGCATCAACACGGGAAGTACATTTAAATACCGTGGGTTATATACAGGAACTACCTTCTGCAGAAAATGGGGATCTAAATGTGTTTCATTCTGCTGTCTGTGTTTTGTTGCAGTTGCCGAAGCAGCAGTAGTAGAAAAAGCCTTGGTATTGGGACACCATCGCCCACGCGCCCGCTCTCACCCCTGTCCATCCACACAGGTTAGTCACTCCTGTGGTGCACGTGTACATGTTGCTGATGTGATAAAAGTGATAACAGTCGCCCACGTGAGTCATCTGAGTTTAATGCATTAAAGTTTACAGCTTTTCATTTCCTTGTGTGCTCTGTCCAGGCGCCAGCAGCCCCTTGGACAGCCCAAGAAATGTCTCGGCCATCGCCTCGCTCAGCTTTCCTTTTGCCCGCAGGTAGGTAGTTCTCACGCAGTATAATGACCCGTCAGTCTCCTCATGGAAAGCACCCTCAGTTCGGCCGGCTGTGTACCGTTCTGTGTCCTCTGTCACACTGATAATTCTTCATACCTCTCTCTGTCCTCTTAGCCACCTGGTGCGAACTGACAGGTAGCCCTTCTTCCTCTCACTCTGTTGGTGTGCATGAGAATTATTTTTTTTAACAATTAGGTGGTCCCATAGTTCTCAGATTCACTGAGACCTGCCCCCCCAGGTGTCGTTCAGAAGGTGTAGGTGCATCTGTATGCTGAGTGACGTCTTTCTTTCAGTGGTTCAGTGATTTTCATGTGTTATTGTGGATGAAGGTTAATACTGACTTTAGGAAACCTCATGAATATGTATGGCATGACTTTGTTTGAATGTCAAGCGGCTTTACGGTTTTCCTTACGTTCTCATCATTTGTTTGGGTTCTTATTTTAGGGCAGAGGGAAGGAGATGGTCTCTGGCGTCTCTTCCATCATCTGGATATGGAACCAATCCACCAAGTTCCACAGTTTCTGTAAGTTTCTGTGTGGTGAATGCTGAAGTGGGACATACCTCCTAATTACTTAATTCAGATTTACAGCTGTAAAAGTGAAACTTGTAATGAGCTAAACGCTCCTGTGTATGTCCTCATACTTCTGTCCATTTAGTGTTTCTTTTTTCTGTATATTGTATAACTACAGTAGATGAATAGAACATTATACGTCTCAGTAAACAGTCTGAAAGGTCTCACTGTGCACTGTTTCGTTCCAGTCCTCCTCGTCTTCCCAAGAACGCCTGCACCAGCTTCCATACCAGCCCACACAAGATGAGCTACATTTCCTGTTCCGACACTTCCGAAGCTCCGAGAGCATGACTGATGAGGACGGCCGAAGTTCGTCGCTTGTACGGCCCCGGTCTCGTAGTCTCAGGTTGGTCCTTTTGTGCTCTCTAGAACAAAAGCATCATTACATTACAAACAAAAGTATTGTTAGAACCGACAAGGGCCTCCCCAAACAGTTCCACAGTGTCGGAAGTCTTGTCAAGATGCATGACTTGGTGCTTTATTATATACAGTGGCACTGCATGGAACACCTGAAATCGGGTTGTAAGAGTTGTGTCCTAATACGTTTGTATGTGTAATGTTTATGTGACTGGACTGATTGTGGGCTGGTTCTCCTGGTGATGAGAATTAATGAATGTTTTCTGTTTTGGGGATCAGTCCTGGTCGAACTGGAGGCTCCTTCGACAGTGAAACTGTGATGATGAACCACGTTTACAAAGAGAGGTTTCCGAAGGTAAATACGGCTTTTTAAATCTTTTCTTGTTCTCTAAAATCAACACGAAACACCGTTTTGTTTTAGTGCCTCATTGTTCCATTTGAACTTAAAGCCCACAGTTTAGATCATATTCTGTACACACTGGTGTTCTGAACCCTACAACTTTTTTGTTTAATTAAAGGGGGGTGGGGGGCATTCATGACCATGACCTGTATTCATATAGATTTAAAGGTAGGATGATGCTTGCAGGCCACGGCGCAGATGGAGGAGCGGCTGCAGGACATCATCACACACTTCTCTGCCGATAGCACTTTGCCTCTCGGAGACGGAGTCCTGGGCTTCATCCAGCACCAGCTGGTGGAACTGGCCCGAGACTGTCTGGATAAATCACGCAGTGACCTGATCACCTCCCTGTACTTCCTGGAACTACAAGAGAAACTGGAGAAGCTGCTGCATGAGGTTCTTACCATCTCATTATTATAAAATGTAAAAGACACAGTCGGGCAAAATCGGCACCCAGAGAATGAAGAAAATGACATCATCTTCCATGCCGTGCACTTCAGCTGTAGGGAACACGCCCTCATCGCTGTTTTTATTTCCCGGGGCTGTGTAATGTAAAGTGTCTATGTTTTTAGAAAGGAATCCCGTCTGTAAAAATGTCTTCTGCTTTGCACCCTCTCTCACAATTATCCATTATTAATGGCTCTGAGATTCTCTGGGAATCTCCCTGTGGTGTTTTCACTGCTGCTCAATGCGCAGTTTCAAACCCAGACCCCATGTTTTTGCTGAAAGATTCTTCTGTGTTGAGGAAACCTTTGTTTCCATAGCAACCTCTTACTTCTGAGAAGTGTGTATACAACCCGAGGCAGGGCTCATCGCTGGCTGTCGGGGTTTACTGTGGATATTATACGCTGAGCTGAGCGAGGTGTTTCCCGCTTCCTGCAGCCATTGTATCCCTGCGTACAGAATGTCACTCTTCAGTTAATCACCTCTTCCTTTGTTGCACTCGCTCTCTCTCCTATCACTCCGATGTGAATGTGTTTATCCTGACCTCGCATTCACACAGAGACAGGGGCATGTGATGGAAACAATGGTGGATTGTCCGTTTTGAACTGGTACTGCATGACATCACTTAGAGGGAGCCATGTGACCCTGGTTGGTCTGAACAGGCAGAAGCTTTCATTTGTATGGCACAGATTTATGAGGCACCATGTGAGATGTCTGTAGACAAAAGACTTATTATGTGAATAATGTTCCTCTTGTGGTGAATTGTACCGACGTTCGATCTCTGTACAAATGAAATTATACAAAGCCAAATCAAACGGGGAATTATTAAGCATGAGTCAGTTGGGTGGCTGGATTTGGGTCGGTGGGTCAGTTGAATTGGGGTCAGGTGGGTGAATGCTGTGAATTTCAGTCTGTTGTGTTGGAGATATTAGTCATTTTTGGGTGGGATTTGGTGGTTCTGTTGGTTATCAGTGTGAGTTGGTTGGTCTGCATGTGGTTTGTTAGGTGTTAGGCATGGTAGCTCAGTGGTCAGGGTGTTGGGGTATCAATCTGAAGGTCGTGGGTTCAAAGTGAACCGATGTGGGTCCTAGTGCAAGACCCTTAACCCTGATTGCTGCACCAACCCTGTGTTCTGACCCTGACCAATTTGGGATGTAAGTCGCTTTGTATAAATGCCCAACGACCAAATGTAAATGTGTTGAGTTGGTTCCTTGGTGATAGGAGGATGGTGATGGGGTCGATTGCTGAGGTTGTTTGTCCATCACAAATGCAAATCTTGCATCTTTATCTCTGTTTAAAATTCTTCTCTGCTCCGCCAGGCTCTGGAGCGTTCAGAAAGTGAGGAGGTCACAGTGATCACCCAGCTGGTGAAGAAAATCCTAATCATCATATCCCGTCCTGCACGGCTCCTAGAATGTCTGGTAAGCTTCCAATAATGTATGTTTTTTTTCTTATATGTTCCTTTCCTTCTGCAGTATCTGAGTGTTTCTGGTGTCTGATTATCACAGGAGTTTAACCCTGAGGGGTTTTACCACCTGCTGGAGGCAGCAGAGGGACATGCTAAAGTCGACCAGGGCATTAAAACTGACATTCCTCGTTACATCATCAGTCAGCTGGGTCTGAATCGAGACCCCTTAGATGGTGGGAGCTCTCTTATGTAATGTGCAGGCTCTTACAGCTGAGGGTTTCTTTTTTTTAATACTGGATGTTTCATCTTCTTTTCAGAAGTGAGTCAGTTGAAGGAGAGTTATGACTCAGGACCCTCCCTCTGTGTGGATACAGAGGACTCAGAGGTGAGGTGATTCTGCTCCTGATTAAATCTTGCTGCAGGAAATAAAATACAATACAACTCACAATAACGTTTATTTCTGACGATTGTGTTTCCAGCAGAACAAGTGTGTCCTCACGCCACCGAGACGGAAACCGCTGGAGAGTGACTTCGAAACTATAAAGCTGATCAGTAATGGAGCTTATGGGTGAGAGAACTGAACAAAGTTCACAGACTAGAGTGGAGTTATTCTGTAGGGCTGCGACAGTGACCCCCACTGGCAGCTCAAGGGAACAGGACAACGGAATCAGGAGGTTTGTGGGGGTGTATACAGCCTTTTGATATTATTTCTGATTTCCTGCAGCGCCGTCTACCTGGTGAGGCACAAAGAAACTCGTCAGCGGTTTGCCATGAAAAAGATCAACCGTCAGAACCTGATCATGAGGAACCAGATCCAGCAGGTCTTCGTGGAGCGGGACATCCTGACCTTTGCTGAGAACCCATTCGTCGTCAGCATGTTCTGCTCCTTCGAGACACGCCGACACCTCTGTATGGTGATGGAGTATGTGGAAGGTATTTGTTGAACTTGTTCTAACATATTTAATGTGAGTGCAAGGGAGATGTTGCCCAACTGTATGTTCACAGACACAGTGCTTAAATAAATACAATAATAAATACAACGTGAATATTACAAGGACCTGAAAAAGAAAACATCGTTTTACATCGTCAAAAAATTACTCAGAATATCTAGACCTTATTGAAATAACTACTCAATTATAAATGAGTAATAAGACTATAAACTGCAACCCACCTTTTCATGGTGCTAAAATGCAAACAGGCAATTGAAACCTTGTCCATGGCTCCTGGTCTTTAACAGAGCTTCAACGATGACATCATAATCACCAGATCCTTTTATCTTGTAATAGTGTTTCTCAGAAATACTCATTTAAAATGTGTATTTTTTTAATTACAGGTGGAGACTGTGCGACTCTGCTGAAGAACATGGGTCCTCTGCCGGTGGACATGACCCGGCTGTATTTTGCAGAGACCGTTCTGGCGTTGGAGTACCTCCACAGCTACGGGGTCGTGCACAGAGATCTGAAACCTGACAAGTATTCGCTGCTCCTCACGACTTCCGTGTGTTGAGTTTGCTGCACACACCTTCACGCGTGTTTAATAAATGTTTTTGTGTTCACAGTCTGTTAATTACCTCCATGGGGCACATCAAGTTAACTGACTTCGGCCTGTCGAAGGTCGGCCTGATGAACATGACCACCAATCTGTACGAAGGTCATATCGAGAAGGACACCAGGGAATTCCTGGATAAACAGGTGAAAGGACCTCACTGCGCTGACGATGCTGTTTTGATTAGCTTTTTTTTTTATTATAATTGTATATTAGAATTTAATTCCGTTGTGCTCGTTGCAGGTTTGTGGAACGCCAGAGTACATCGCCCCGGAGGTCATCCTGAGACAGGGTTATGGAAAGCCGGTGGACTGGTGGTCGATGGGGGTCATTCTTTACGAGTTCCTGGTGGGATGCGTGCCGTTTTTTGGAGACACGCCGGAGGAGCTGTTTGGTCAGGTGGTCAGCGGTGAGTTGGGGATCGGGACGTTTACGCCGTTACATCACTAAAGAGTGTTTAACTGAAGGATGTTAATTCTATCATAGATGATATCATCTGGCCTGATGGAGATGATGCGCTGCCTGTGGATGCACAAGATCTAATAACACGTTTACTGAGGCAGAGTCCCATCGAGAGGCTCGGGACAGGTAACGAGCTTACACGCTCATTAATGAGGCTCCATACTTGGTGTTTTAGTGTAAATACAAGAGAGCAGAAACAAGAAGGAATTAATAATACAATAATAAGAGTTATACAATAAACTGGAATGATAGCCAAAGTAAAAAAAAAAGTCATATTTCTGAAATACCTCTGTTAATTCCTCAAACGGAGGTGCAGGTGAGTCTGCCGGATCTTATGATCTGTGATGTGTGTAGGAAGTGCCACAGAAGTGAAGCAGCACACGTTCTTCAGCGGTCTGGACTGGAACGGGCTGCTCCGGCAGAAGGCTGAGTTCATTCCTCAGATCGAAGGAGAGGACGACACCAGTTACTTTGATAGTAAGTATCTCTCTCTCTCTCTCTGTCTATGTACAGGTTCATGATGCTGTTAGTTTGTACTAAAAAAAAAATGTTTTCTCATTGCAGCTCGTTCTGATCGTTACCATCACCTGGCTTCAGACGAAGACGATGAGACGAACGATGAGGAGTCGTCCCTGGAGATCCGCCGCTTTTCCTCGTGGTCTAATCGTTTTAGTAAGGTTGGTATCGAGCCGTACGGGTAATGTTGGAGGTCCTCTGATTTTCAGGAACCGTTAAACAAAGTCTGTACTGTCCTGTAGGTGTACAGCAGCACAGAGTATCTGGCCACGCCCTCCAATCTGAGCTTCTCATCGAACCGCAGTCACAGTGAGGAGCATGAGGATCGAGGAGAGAGCAGGGAGAGGCAGTCGCCGGGCGAGGTGCAGCGGCAGAGCAGCACGGGAGCGCCCGATAACCGCCGCCTCTCGGGACCCAGAGCCAGGTCAGTTCTGGTTCCGCTCTGCATGTGGTCATGTGACCTTCTAGATTCCATAATCCTGCAGCATCAGACTGGAAAAGCAAGGTTGTTTGACGTCCCCAGGACAAAATGTTCTGAAGTCATAGGCAACTAGCGCCCCCATATGATCAGTATGTGTGATTGCACCCAAAAAAAGACTTGTATTGTTGAGTGGATGCATTATGTGGACAAAATTATTTAGACGTCTGCTCTGTACGTCTCCATATTTTGCTGTCAGACCCTAAAGTTGTTCCACAGTGAACTTTATGGACCTTGTTCTAGAACACAGCCATGTGGAACCAAAAGGGCCTTACCATTTAAGTTAAAAGAATTGCATTGTACAAAATGCATGTTTAGGTGTTTGATGTTCTCTGATCTCTTTAGACTCTTTGTGTTTGTGGTTTTTATTGCAGCCTGCGTCCTCGCGCCTCGTCCAGCTCCTCGCAGTCGGACCGGTGCGTCAGCCCTCTGGTGGCGAGCAGCACACACAGTCTGGAAGCCATGCCGCGATTCGCGCTCTCCACCGATGATGAAGGTCAGTTCGTGCTGTATCTGATACGACAGACTTCAACCTGATTCCTCATCAAATCGGACCGAAGATCCTCAGGTGTAGTTCGGTCGGAACTGTAAGTTTGCATGTTCTCCCTCACTTCTGCAGCTGACGTGGTCGTTTCCAACTTGAGGAGAATCAGGCTGCGTAGCAACAGTACAGGAACCAAGCACTCATCTCCAAGGGAACACGGGAGTCCACGGTGCTTCGGCAACCAGCTCGAGACTCCCGACAGACAGCATCTCTCCCCGGGGGGTAAAGTGCCGAAGTCCGCCTCCGTATCGACGCTGTCCCTGATCATCACCCCCGGTGAGAAACTCCACAGGCTTTAGATCAGCAGCAGTAAAGAACATTTCATTTACTTACCCATTTAGCTTCATTCGGATTGTGGAGGGGCAGCTGGAGCCTATCCCGTAAACACCCCAAACAGGTTGCCAGTCCACTGCAGGACAGACACAAAAAAAACACATTCACACTTCATAATTTAACATTATTTAAGTGTGTTTTAGACAGGGAGAACATGCCAATTGCCTACAAACCCGTGCTTCTTTAAATTTTCGCTACCAAAATATGAACATAACAATCTGCTGATTCATTTCCTCCCCTTACATCTGTATAGATGATACGAGTGGAGGTCAGCAGGTCAGTCCCATCTCCCCACATTCCATCTCCTCCAACCCCTCATCCCGAGACTCTTCCCCGAATCGAGACTTCTCTCTGAGCCTCAGCTGCCTGCGCCCCCCCATCTTCATACACAGCTCGGGCAAGAAGTACGGCTTCACCCTGCAGACCATCCGCGTGTACATGGGCAGCAGCGACATCTACACCATCCATCACATGGTGGCGGTAAGAACCCCCCCCCCCCCCCCCCACCCCAGAGCTCCTGCACCCTTCAATCAGACACCCGAACACCTGAACACTGAGGAATGATGTCTGTACTCCTTCCTGTTGTGCAGACGGTGGAGGAGGGCAGTCCCGCTCATGAGGCTGGCCTGAGGACGGGGGATCTGATCACACACGTGAACGGGGAGTCCGTACAGGGACTCGTGCACACCGAGATGATGGAGCTCCTTCTGAAGGTGGGACGGCCGGCGGGACGAATGGTGGTATGAGGTTTGTGGTGTGAACTGCAGGAGTTTAATCGGTCGGATTCGGCTTTGTGTTCTCAGAGCGGTAACAAGGTGGCGCTACAGACGACCGCCCTCGAGGACACGACCATAAAGATCGGACCTGCACGCAAAACCAGCTACAAAGGAAAGATGGCCCGCCGGAGCAAGAGAAGCAAGAGGAAGGATAATCAGGACCGGTCAGGACACCCCGTCCCCTTGTCCTCATCCTCCCTGGTATTTAAGGTTTAAGGTGGTTGATCATTAAATGGAATTCTCTTTGGGTTTCAGACGTCGCAGCGTTTTGAAGAAGCTGTCCAGACAGAGCACAGTGATGCACAGCAGCCGCAGTTTCTCCTCCGGCCTCCATCACTCTGTGTCCTCCAGCGAGAGTCTTCCCGGTTCCCCCACCCACAGCCTGTCCCCCGGGCCGTCCACTCCCTGCCGCAGTCCTATCCCGGACCACGCTGCAGGTGAGTACTGATTTCACACGGCATGCTTCTGTTTGATTACGGTCACTGCACAAAGCTTCTTGTTTTTTAATGTGTCGTTTTCAGAGGTGACCTTTCACCAGGCCGGTTCCTCGTGCTCCAGCTCACCGAGCTCTCCAGCCATCCAAATGCGTCCCAGCTCCCTGCACGGCCTCGGCTCCAAACTCAGCGCCCAGCGCTACAACAAAGTCGGCCGCCGCAAGTCCACCAGCAGCATCCCTCCCTCTCCTCTGGCGTGCACCTCCACCACCTCGTCGGCGTCCACCTCCGCGCAGGCCTTGTCCCCGCAGCACTCCTCCCCGTTACCCAGCATCACCAAGACTTTGCATTCCTTCCACGGCAAAACCCTCTCCCCGCCCACCATCGTCCGTCACGGGGTGCGGCCGCGCAGCACCGAGCTCCCCGTCTCCCCCCTGCTGAAGAGAGTGCAGTCTGCAGAGAAGCTCTCGGGCATCTTCCACGGCGAGAAGAAAAGCCCCGTCCCCCGGCGCCACACCCTCGAGGTTCCGTACGGCGACAGCGACGCAGGCGGGGACGCGGAGCCCGAGTCTCAGTACGGTTCCGAGCACGGCCGGCTCTGCGGCTTTTCCGCCGGTCAGATCGTGGTGATGCGCAAGCTCAACCTGTCGGAGCGCCGCGACTCCTTCAAAAAGCAGGAGGCCGTGCAGGAGGTCAGCTTCGACGAGCCGGACGAGAGGGCGGCCACGGGCGACGGCCGGTCCAAGCACGCCGTGGAGTGGGTGGTGTCCGACGCTTTGTCCAGGGAGGAGGGAACCATGAGGAGGGTTCCACTGGTTCCTCAGATCGCAGTGCAGGGTTCCGAGAGCGAGGAGCTGGAGGACTGGCAGCCGTGTTCCGAGGACGAGGACGATGAGAAGAACGCGAGTGTGGATTCTCACACGGGGGGCGAACCGGGTCAGGGGGGCGAAGGAGGGGCGGAAAGTGCCTGCTTCTCTGAAAGGGCGTCGGCCGCGGCGCCGGAGGTTAAAGGTCGAGATGCCGATTCAAAAGGATCCTCGACGAGTCCAAGGAAGGTGAAGTCCAAGAAGTGACCGAACCCCGCGGTCGTGGGTCGTGGGTCGGTTCTGTCGCCGCGCGCCGGGCCGCTCACGTCACTGCATGCTGCTTTTCGTCACTGCGTGCCGGTTCCCGTCTCCGCGTCCCCCCATGGGGGTCGGGTTTCCGCCTTCGCACCGCCACTAGGGGCCGGGTTCCCGCCTCGACCTCGGCGCCGGGGCCCGCCTCCGTACCCTGTACTCCTGCTGCTTTAAATGCTAATTAGTGTCATTTGGAATTGGAAAATGCATTTGCTCCAATTTTTACAGGAAACCTTTATAATTTTTTTTTAATGTGTTAGAACGTCTGTGGTGAAGAACAAACATGAAGAACATCAACGAAAGACTCAGTTTTTATGACTGACCGCAGCGTCTCCGTGACCGAGCGTCCGCTTCGACCCCTCACCGCACTTCCAGCCGGGGTCTGAGCCTCGTTTGTTCTTCCCTCCGGGGTCGATGCCCAATGCCTTTAAATGACGGCTATGTAGTTTTCACCAAATGTATATATTTTAACGCTGAATCCTATCCCGTCAATTAACCAGACATGTTTTTTTAAGCCATGTGCTTGTTGGTTTCTAAGAAAATGTTTACATTTGATCTCCTTGTGCTTCTTTAAAACGGTCATCATTATGCACAATCCTTAAATGAGCTCTGCATCTCTCACACACACACACACACACACACGTCTGCTTGGACGTGACGAGAAGACAGACGATCTGTACAGAATGGTACTCGATGTTAACCGTGTTTCTGCGTTCTGAGTTCTGTGTCCTCCGCAGCGCAGTGACCGGGGCCGACGCCCGCTCGCCTCGCCGGTACCTTCACAGTTTGTTTAACCGCATCGTGCTCTTTTTTTTTTTATGGTGCTATTTTGATCTGTAAAGCAGGTTTCCTGTTTGTCTGATGATCGCATGCTGCATGAACTTTATAACCCCCCCCCACACACAGACACCCACCCCACCCACCCCCAACGCTCGCATGACCTCTAGTGCAATATCTCTCTCTCCTGGTGAAGTAGGATGGAAACTCGTCGTAACGTTGGGTTCACTCTCTTTTATTGTAAAGGTAAATTATTTGTTTGTTATGAGGCGCTTTTTTTTTTTTTTTTTTTTTTTTGGTAAATTGGGCCTCGTGTTTGATCTCCGGTCCGAGAGCCGGATGAGGAGCAAAACCCGTTTTGTACCGTTTTATATGCAACAGTGATGTCATCCTTCCTGCACATGTATATGAAGATTGAGGTTTTGGTCTGTGCTGTTTGTAAAAAAAAAAAAAAAAACTTTTTATACATTTTTTGTAATGTTCTACCTGTTTGCAAACCCAGTTTGTGTTTTGTAATAAATCACATGTTGGGTCTAAAACGTAGAGCTTTTGGTTTTTCCATCATTCGTCCACGGGGGGGCGTCTGAGGCCGGTGTCCACAGTGACTGGCTGTATAAATAGCAATCGGTTTCTGGAGACGCAGCGCCCTCTGGTGTTGGCTGTAGGGAGCGGTTCAGGCGGCAGGGCCGCAGCTTTCAGAGTAAACACTGCAGCAGAACTTTAGACTCGCTGTTCGTTCAGAATCGCTTTAAACCGCGTTTCCTTTCATCTGCAGTTGAATAGGAACCGGGAGCCCGACATGGGGAACAACGCGTGCAGTCCGTCCCCGCAGACGATCGACGGCGTGTTCTCGGCGGCGCAGGCCGGGGGCATCGTTCCAGACGTCACTCTGGACGGAGCCCTGTCCGGATTCCTGTCTCTGAATTCGAGCCACGTTCTGGGCCGTCAGTACCGCGGGGTCCAGCAGCAGCTGTCCAGCCCGCAGCTCCGCGCCCTGGATCAGAATCTGACCTGCGCGTTCGGCCGGGCCGCGGTGCCGTTCGGCGGGGTCGGGGTCGTGGCTCTCGCGTTGTCGCTCTTTTTGGACTCGCTCGTCGCGGGGGCGTCCGGCCGAACCGACACCGAGCCCGCACACCGGTACCGGGGGATGTTCGGTTCGGATGCTGATTCTCAGGTCGCCGAGATCAGCCGGGAGTTCCTGCGGCTGGTTCCGCGGGCGGCGGGCGACGGAGACGCCATGGCGGACCTGACCGACGGCTACGACCAGAAGCTGCAGCTGGCGCTCCTCCAGCTGTACGAGCGGCTGACGGTGGAGCGGCGGCTCAGCAGCGCGGCCGTCAAACTCTGGATCAACGGCGCCGCGCTGCACCTGCACCTGAGGATCCACGGGGCGCGCCTGCGCTCGGTCCCCCGGGGCTCCGTCGAGGCGCTGCGCCTGGCCTACAGAACCGGGCTGCCGAAAGTCCTCCAGCTGTACGCCTCCCACCTGCGGAACAACGTCAAGGAACGGACCTCGAACCCGGGGCCTCCGCTCAGCGCCGGCTTCCTGATCACCGAGCCGAACCGCAAGGTCCGCCACCGCGTGGTCCACGGCGCCTGCCAGACCCCCGGCATCACCGCCGCCGTCACCGCCCGCGTCCTGGCGCTCCAGAGACTCCAAGACATCGAAGCCTTTTTTGAAGAACCGGGAAGAAACCTGAGTGAACTGATCAACCAGAAAGAAGCGTTCGAGCTGATCAGCCGCAACGCCACCTGTTAAAGTCGATTACAGAAATGAGCCACAAGAGGGCGCCATTACTGTGAGTAAATCACGGGAAAGAGGTGATCTATTCAGAATAATACTCGACCGCGAAATGCCGCGTTGCTTTTATAAAACGCTCACAAACTCACTATGATAGTAAAAAAAACAAGATTGATACATAAACGCGTTTATTGAAAACAAATCTGGACTTCCGCGACGTAATGTAGTCCGCTTTTTAAAAAGTGAACGCAGGTAAAATGACACAGGTTTCTCTAATCAACAAACACTGCCATCTGGTGGCCAAATTACAGAACGCACTTTATAAAAAAAATAATGCAACCGGTGATCTGTTATTGTCTTAATCATTTCAAAATCACAAACGGCTCAGATTTAAAGAGCGGAACCACCCGTTTATAACACTTTTTTAATTTATTGAATTTTTCAGTTTTCAGTATTGGATGATCGGTGTTTGATTTATGGGTTAAAGAGTAATAAACTCTTGAATAACATTATTATAATTATAATCCACAGTGTTCTGATCGTATCACCTCTTTACTTTTAAGCAGAAAAGTACAGTTTGTATCAGCAGCTTAACATTACACATGAATCTAAATTTATTAAATGAGGATCTGAGAGGCTTCACCTTCTAAAATTAATCTGGCTTCATTTTATGAAAACAACATCCTCTTTCCTTTATAATGTATAACGTGACTGTACAGAATCAATAAGTAAATACATCATGTCTGGAACAGTTAACTGATCGGCGCTCCAGTCGTCACCAGCTTGTGATAAGCTCCATTTAAAGCCATCAGCTGATCGTGAGTTCCCTTCTCGATCACGAAGCCTTGTGACATCACGGCTATGATGTCGGAGTTCTGGATGGTGGAGAGGCGATGCGCGATGACGATGCAGGTACGGCCCTCTCTGGCTTTATCCAGCGCCTCCTGTACAGTCTGAGGAGGAAAAGAGGAACGAGATGAACATGAACCGATCAAACGGAGAGTCCAGCTTCAGCAGATCCTGGACCTCATTACCTTCTCACTCTCTGTGTCCAGCGCTGATGTAGCTTCATCCAGCAGGAGGATCTTGGGATCTCGTATGATTGCCCTGGCGATGGCAATACGCTGCTTCTGGCCTCGTGAGAGCTGTGACCCCTGGGAGCCCACGTTGGTTTCGTACTTCTGTTGGGAGAGAGAGAGAGAGAGAGGGAGGTTAGAGCGCTATGGCAGGTTTAGATGATTTGCAAATCTTATTGGAAGCTTTAAGAAGTTTGAGCTCCTTTATGCAACTGTCTGAAGACCTGCGCCTCAGCGTGATGGATGGAGGTCAGGTGGAGGTCATAAGGCCTGCAGTTTGGACCGTGTGGAAGGTCGCCGCAGCGTTACCTCAGGGAGGGACATGACAAGTCATGCAGCTGCGCCTTGGTGGCCGCGGAGACGACGTCGTCCATGCTGAGCATCTTCTGATTGTCCCCGTAACGAATGTTCTCCGCGATGCTGCAGTTAAACAGAATCGGCTCTTGAGAGACAATTCCGATCTTCGAGCGCAAGAACTTCACGTTCACTTCAGTGGAATTCCGTCCATCGATCAACTGCATGACAAAAAAATCATTTAAATCAAGATCCCACTGATGGAGCTGTAACAGTGTGTGTGTGTGTGTGTGTGTGTGTGTACACTCACCACTTGTCCAAAGTCCGGGTCATAGAACCTCTCCAGCAGCTGGATGCTGGTGCTCTTGCCGCAGCCGCTGCTGCCCACGAAGGCCAGCGTCTGCCCCGGTTTCACGCTCACCGTGAGGCCGTTCAACACCTGGACGTCCGGCCGACTCGGATACGTGAACTTACAATCTATAAACTCCAGATCACCTTTAAAATCACCCTGCAACCAAATAACGCAGAGTTAGAATCCCAATCCAGAGGATCTGCTGAGTCTGAGGTCCATCCTGCTGGGTCTCCTGTCTTTATAAATAGTCTGATAATTTAATATTAATTCAACGTCTTTATTATAAATGAGCCAGCAGGGGGCAGCAGCTCAGGCTGCTCTGTGGCGTTATGGTTGATTTGTTACCCAGCTGTTGCCTTTGTCGCTGTACACGTTGATTTTGGGAACGCGGTCGAGCAGCTGGAAGAAGCGGGCGGCTGAGATTTTGGCCTTGGCGTAGTCCGGCGTGTATGACGAGGCTCTGCCCAGCGCCGTGCCACTCGTCACGATGGCAGAGATGACTCTAACAACAACAAATAATTACACTGTGATACAAGGGCTACATCTGAGTTCCAATTCATCTGACCCAACTGACCTGAAAACCAAACTGAAGTGGAGGCCCTCGTGTCGGACCAGGTATCCTCCGAAGCGGTAGGACGCGGAGTTGGCCATGAAGACGACGCACTGAGCGAAGCCGTAGCAGGCGCCGTAAACGTTGGCTTTCTTCAGCGCGGCCTGATACGGAGCCTGCAGCTGGTCCACGTACATCTCCACGAAGCTGCGCTCCTTACCCAAACCCGCGATGGTGCGGATGTTGTTCAGAGCCTCTCCTGATATCTGTAACCGTGGAAACAACACGACCGGTCAACATGATCGGACATCATCAACCTCAGGATCAGGGACCAATCCATTCATCCATTATCTTCCGCTTTATCCTCTATTAGGGACATGCGGGGGTTCCCCATGCCCATCCAGGGGAGAACGTTTCAGGCGCTGGGCAGATACACCCAGGACAGGACGCCAATCTATCACTGTACACACTCACTTACACACACACACTCTATATGGGGCAATTTGGAGAACTCAATTGACTGAGGGAGCGGTAGCTCAGTGGTTAGGGTGTTGGGCTGTCAATCTGAAGGTTGGGGGTTCAAATCCCAGGTCCACTGAAGTTACCAGTGTGGGTCCTTGAGCAAGACCCTTAACCCTCATTGCTCCAGGGGTGCTGTGATTAACCCTGTGTTCACATTGTAAGTCGCTTTGGATAAAAGCGTCTGCTAAAAATGACCAAATGTAAAATGACCAAATGTGACTTGATCCATGTTTTTGGACTGTGGGAGGAAACCAAAGAACCTGGAGGAAACCCACGCGGACACGGGGAGAACATGGAAACCCCATGCAAATGGGGATTCGAACCGGGAATCCCTAGTGCTGAGAGGAGAACATGCCAAACCACTAAGCCACCGTGCCGCCGGGACTAATCCAACGTCACTTATTAAAGTGACCGTGCCTCGCTCCGGACCTTTATGTTGACGTTCCTCTTTCTGTTTTAATTCACCTTCGTTGGTTTATTTGGTTGTCCACCCCGTGACCCCCCCCCCCCCCCCCCCCCAGAATTGGAGTGAGGTTTTTGTCAGTTCTGGTTGCCCACCGTCGTCCAGCGTGACCGTATCATGATGATGATGATGAAGATGATGAAGGTTGTACCTGTCCCGCCGCTTCCATCGCTTGCTTGTCCTGTTTGGCGAATCCGGTCAGCATCTTGGCCTGGAGGCCTCCCGAAAGTGCGAGGAAGGGCAGGAAGCAGATGATGACCAGCGTGAGCTTCCAGCTGAAGTAGAAGGAGATGATGATGGCCACGCCGATGTTGGTCAGCGAGTTCACGATCATGCCGATCTGCGAGCCTGTGGCCTGGAAAAGTCACATGTTACCCCCTCGGGTCGGAACGTCCGGGCGGCTCGCTCACCCTCGCGGGACAGACGGCATTCCTCTTACTCCCTGGACTTGTGATGCGTCCGTGGCGAGTCTGGTGGTCAGCGCGCCGGGGCTGTTCTTATGGTCGTCGAACCAGCTGATCTCCTGACCCAGCATGGCGTGGAAGCCGACGCGCCGCAGCCGCCGGGTCAGCAGCTCCCCCGACTTCGAGAACGAATAACTCTGAAAGACCGAGACGACGTGGAGTTCACCTTCAACCTTCAGAGACGTCACCACGTTCTGCACCAATCTGCAGGAGAGCCCGCTCTCAATCTCTGTTCTAATTCATCTCAAGGGTACATACACGGTGGCTTAATGGTTTGGCATGTTCTCCTCTCAGCGCTAGGGATTCCCGGTTCGAATCCCCATCTGGGTGGAGTTTCCATGTCTTTCCCTTGTCCGTGTGGGTTTCCTCCGGGTTCTCCGGTTTCCTCCCACAGTCCAAAAACATGGATTCAAGGTCAACTGAATTCTCCAAATTGCCCTATATAGAGTGTGTATGTGTGTGTTCAGTGATAGATTGCCCCCTGTCCTGGGTGTATCTGCCCAGCGCCCGAAATTTTCTCCCCTGGATGAGCATGGGGAACCCCCCCCCACCCCGGGGACCCTAATAGAGGATAAAGTGGAAGATAATGGCTGGATGGGTACATAAGTTCGAGGACAGGGTTCTATGCGGGTCACCCCCAAACCAGGGTTCCTAAATACATTATATGGACAAAAGCATTGGGACACATCCGTTTCTATTAGAACAGGAGAACACGAAGCACCCGGTCATTAAGAACCTGGTTGAGAAAAGCAGAGCTAATTAAACAGGTTTTATCAGAAAGGGTTAATAATTAAGCTGAAGATCCCGCAGGCGAGCTGCACTGATAATCAGACCTGCTCTGTGTTTACAGACGATGTGGGACAGAGGTGAGCACAGGTGAGAGTCCGAAAGTCGCCGGCGGGGTCCTGGTGCGAGTGCTCACCTGCAGCATCTGAGTGAAGAAGGAGATCACACCAACAAGAACGAAAAACACGCAGATCCCATCGATCTCTGTCCTCTGAGCCACGGGGTCCGACATCGAAAAGGTCTGTGGTGGGGGGGGGGAGAACATGTTAAACCACGACGGGGGAAAAGTACAATCAGAAGTCGGTCGGTGGTTCCGACTCACAGCCAGGATCTGACTGAAGAGCAGAGAGTACACGGGATTGACCCCGCCGTTCACAGCCGCTCCCACAGAGCCAAACACCATGTACGGCCATTCGGGGGCGTTGTACTTCAGAATGCGAGCCACGGGGGCCGGTTCCACGTCGTCTTCCTCATCTTCACTTTCAGCCTTTAAAGCACATCACACAAAAACACTGAGGAAGGACAGCGCTACCCAGAAAGCATCAGTGCACTGACCAACGGGAGAAGGAGTTGTACAAGATCTGTGTGTGTGTGTGTGTGGGTGTGTGTGTGTGTGTGTGTGCGTGTGTGTCCACTTGTGATCTGATCATTCTCACAAGTTCTTAGTTCCAGGTCATTAGGATCATAGAGGACCCTTGAGGGGGGGGTTCACCATGCCCACCCTGGGAAGATCATTCCAGATCCACACCCAGGACAGGACACCAATCTATCACTGGGCACACACTCACACACTCACTCGTACAGACACATTCTATATGGGGCAATTTGGAGAACTCAATTGACCTTAAATAAATGTCTTTGAACTGTGGGAGGAAACCGGAGAACCCGGAGGAAACCCACATAGACACGGGGAGAACATGGAAACTCCACCCAGATCAGGATTCGAACCTGGATCCCAGTACTGAGAGGAGAACATGCCAAACCACTACGCCACTGTGCCATCCTCGTGTTATGATGTCATAGTCTATCATTATCTTCCACTTTATCCTCTATTAGGGTTGTGGGGGGGTTCCCCATGCCCATCCAGGGGAGAACGTTTTGGGCGCTGGGCAGATACACCCAGGACAGGGGGGCAATCTATCACTGAGCACACACTCACTCACACAGACACACTCTATATGGGGCAATTTGGAGAATTCAATTGACTTGATCCATGTTTTTGGACTGTGGGAGGAAACCGGAGAACCCGGAGGAAACCCACGCGGACACAGGGAGAACATGGAAACTCCACCCAGATGGGGATTCGAACTGGGAATCCCTTGTGCTGAGAGGAGAACATGCTAAACACTAAACCACCGTGCCGTAATGTTGTCATAGTTATATATGAAATTTATTGAGACATGTTAACTTTGTTTTATAAGCAACATAATGTCTCTTCGTCACAATGTGTGTGTGTGTGTGTATGTGTGTGTATGTGTGTGTGTGTGTGTATGTGTGTGTGTGTGTGTGTGTGTGTGTGTGTGTGTGTTTCTGGTCAGATCTTACCTTTTTAGCGACCTGTGATATGTAGGGTTCAGAGTAGGAGCTCGGACCCAGCTCCCCGCTCAGCGGTACTGAGGATTCGGGGATGATGTTGGACAAACCCGATTTGGTCCTGCGGTGGATCGAGGCCCTGCACACAGATACGGACCGTCACACGCTGCGGCTTCCGTACGGACGGACCGCGCCACCCCGGACGATCTGACCGCCGGACTGACCTCAGACTCGCTCTGTAGCTTCCTGCTCGTCTGAACTTCACCTGCTCCGGGTCTTCGGTCTCGTCCTGCGTCGCTGCGCAAAAAAACACCGGCCATGAGCTGTGAGTCTGAGGACACGTCACTGAGAACGTCCTTTAAATGATCCGTCCCTTCAGGGGGCATCTGTGAGGTCAGACACCCACGACGGATGAGACGACCTGCCTCACAATCGCAGTTCTAGTTCATCTCACAGGTTTTGGGTGGAGATGATGTTTAACGAGGGGAGGCGTCATTCATCTGTCATGTGTGTGTGTTGTGGACGTGATGGGGACTCACTCTTTTGGGATGTCCGGTTCAGGGCCTTATCCCCCTGACTCTGCAGCGTGACCAAAGTGAAGTACACCCCCTTGCGGTCGATCAGCTCGTCGTGTTGTCCGCGCTCCACCGCTCGGCCGCGCTCGAACCCCACGATCACGTCGGCGTTCTTTATGGTGGACAGGCGGTGGGCGATGGAGATGGTGGTGCGCCCCATTCGGACCTATCAGAAGACAGAACCTCATCGTCCCGTCTCATCCCACAGGACCGATCGGTTGTGCTTTAAAGCCATGACATCACCGGGTTCTGACCTTGTCCAGCGCCTGCTGTACGACGGCTTCACTCTCGTTGTCCAGGGCCGAGGTTGCCATGTCCAGCAGGAGGATGCGGGGGTTCCGTACCAAAGCCCGAGCTATGGCAATGCGCTGCTTCTGACCGCCGCTCATCTGTCCACCCCCCTCACCCACCAGCGTGTCGAACTTCTGAAACCAGTGAAAGAACCACGCCCCTTTAGGCTCCACCCTTCAGCCGGGTGGAGGTCTGTTACTAAATACTGAACGGAGACCGACCTTGGGTAATTCCATGATGAAGTTGTAGGCGTTGGCCTCTTTGGTGGCTTTGATGATGTCATCGTTGGAGACCCCGGGTCGTCCGTATCGAATGTTCTCGGCGATGCTGGTGGCGAACAGAACCGGTTCCTGCTCCACTATGCCGATGAGCGAGCGCAGCCACTGGATGTTGAGTCCCCGGATGTCATGGCCATCCAGAGTGACCTGCAGGTAGAACAGGAACCAGAGTACCTACTGAAGATCACATCATCATGCCCTTCCTGAGTTCCCAACAGGGTTCTCATCAGGGTTCCTCTAGCAGACTCTGAGATGACGTCCTCACCATGCCTTCCTTGGGGTCATAGAAGCGCTGGAGGAGCTGCACCGCCGAGCTTTTTCCAGAACCGCTCGGTCCGACAAACGCCGTGGTTTCCCCGGACTTCACCTGCAGGCTCAGCTGATCCAGGATCTGAGGAAGCAACGCCATCGAGAACGTCAGTTAACCTTTAAAACCTCCGTGCTCTTCCTGACGCAGACCTCGGGTTGATCTCAGTTTGTGGCTTGGGACGTAGACGTGTGGAGAACATACAAAACTCCACACATTACCGTTGTCCTCTGTGTCCTGGTGATCATGACTTTGGATCTGGAATCTGCAACATGCTGATAATTCACTGGTTCTGGTCGGTTCTGTGACCCGAGTGTGGGGCCCTTACCTTCACCTCTGGTCTGGACGGGTAGTAGAAGGTCACGTTATGAAACTCCAGGTCTCCCTTCACCTTGTCCAGCTTGTACCCGGCTTCGGAAAGACAATCGATCTCCGGTTCCTGATCGGGAGGAGAACTTGTTTTAGGATCTACACGTCTTTGAGGAGCTCGAACCCTCGGTGAGCTCAGAGTCAGAACTCTATCATCTAAACACACTGAAGACCCTCAAAGCACCTTACACGGTCAATGGTCTCAAATATGATGGTGGCGGCGCCGCGCCCTGCGGCAAACGCCTCCAACACGGAGAGGCCTGTCCCAGGTTCAGCGCTGCCAGTAAAACGCCAAAAAACACCTGTGGGAACCAAACGTGCAGAACATCACGATTCAATCTCCTGCAACTTAAAATAAAGGCAGAATTGAATTCCACATTTCAGATGGTGTGTGGTTCCAGTTTTGCATCAGGTTCATTAGATTGGGAGCTGTAGCTCAGTGGTTAGGACGTTGGGCTATCAATCTGAAGGTTGGGGGTTCAAATCCCAGGTCCACTGAAGTTACCAATGTGGGTCCTTGTGCAAGACCCTTAACCCTCATTACTTCATGGATGTTGTGATAAACACAGGACCTTTCACCTTGCAAAATGACCAAAATGTAAATGTAAGGTTCATACCTGAAGTAAAGTTCCCGGGGTGTACTCCAGAGTATCAATCACCAAACTGGAACCGTACCAAAAAGCCAGCGCGTAGCAGAGGAATATGATCAGCCACAAAAATCCGGTGAAGAAGCCCATGATCAGGCCCTTCATGATGCCCCAGCGCTGAGCTGAGACCAAATTACGGTCGTACCTTCAGCAAACAGAAAGAGCAGACGCCGAAACTAATTACACAGAAGTGAAACCGATAAGGTGGGGGGGGGGTCGAGGAGGGAACCATGAACAAACTCAGGACTCTAATGAATCTGGAAGATGGTTTATCTGATCTACATCAACCACTGCATGCCTCTAACGTCATGGGAACAGTTTGGGGAAGGCCCTGTTGTATGTTTGGACCCACGTCTTGGTGTGTTTCACGTGGTGGAACTTGACTGAACCACAGAGTTCTGATCTCAAACACCTTTGGGATGAACTGGAATGAAGATCGTGAGTCTTCCTCTCATCCAACATCAGAGCTCACAGATGTTCTTCTGTTGAAAGCTCCTGCAGGTGAGAACCTTAAAGAGATCATCCTGAAATGTTTCCTGCAGACTCATGGGTGTTTTGTGCTCAGGGGAAAAGGTTCCAGAACTGTGAGGCTTTTGAACAAAAACCTTGTGAGATGTTCTGATTCTCACCTCTGCACCTCTTTGTTCTCGCCTCCGAAGGCTGCCACGGTTCTGATGGAGGAGAGAACCTCGTCCGCCACGGCGCCGGCTTTGGCGTACGCCTGCAGCTCGCGTCCCGTCAGCTTAGCCACAAACTGTAAACCAATCATCATCATGAGGGTGGAGGAGCAGCACTGCAGTGTCTGTCCTAATATAAGTAAAGGGTTCCTGAACTGACTCTCACCAGAGCCATGAGCGCCGCCGCCAGGCCGATGAGCGGCGACACCGAGAGGATGACCAGCGTCAGTTTCCAGCCCTTAACGAATCCCAGCATGAATCCACAGACGAAGGTGGTGAAGCGCTGGATGAAGATCCCCACCTGATCCGCTATGGCGTCATTGATCTTGTTGATGTCGCTGTGGAGCAGATGACACAGGGTTTTCAATCAATCCGCCCCCCCCCCCCAACGATGTAGAGCATGAAGGGAGAGACGGGATAGGGTCTTACTCAGACATGCGTGTGTTGAGTTCTCCCACAGAGTTGCAGTCGAACCAGCCGATTTCCATCCTCATGACTTTACTGAAATAGCGTCCGCGGATGATCTGGATCTGCCGAGCGGCACTCGTCACCCACAGAGAGATCTGATCCAGAGGGAGAGGGCGGGGCTTAACCATCATTTCATTACACCATCAAACACTCGTCACGGAAACGACCTACCTGTAAGTATCCCAGGATGAAAACCGCTGAGCCGATGCCGACGTAGTAATACGCGAAGTAGGTCATCTCACGCTCTATATCTAAGATCCTGAAGGAGATGAAAGGTGTTTCAGATGTTTTTAAATGAATAGTTGATATCACAAGCACACACTGCGGTTCTGAGGTGAGCTGCCGGCAGCGTGGTGGTGCACCGGTGGGTGGTCTCAGAGTTACCCGCAGGTTCTGGTCATGTTGAGCTCCTGGTTCTCCTCCGCGCTCAGGTTCCTCCACTGTATGGTGTTGTTGGCGCAGTGCTTGCTCGGGTCCCGGAGCTCGTTCAGCTCGATGTCATAATCTATGAAGGTGTCAGTCAGCATCCCGAAGACCAGCAGCATCAGCGGCTGTGCAGAACCGTGCAGCATGGCGCACAGGCTTCCGGCGACCATCATCATGATCTCCTTGCATGAGGCGAATCGGAACTACGACCGAAAAAACAGAGAGGAATGAGAGTCACTTCCGGTTGGGATTTCCCACTGCTGATCCACCGGCAGACTGAATTAAGCCAAACGGGACCCTCATTAAAACATTTTAATGGCCCACACGTCCCAAAACCTTTAGGCTTCAGAGTAAAAGAGCTGATACATCACAGAACAAAGACGGTCCACTCTGTCCACTTCTGAGTTCAGTAATCAGAACCTCACCAGCTGAAAGAACCCGACCCGAATTGCAGCTTCCTCCTCCTTCTTCTTCTTCTTCTTCTTCTCTGATGAGGTCCTGTGAGGGAGCATGACCTTCAGATTGGTCTCATTAAAGATCAAACAAAATCATACAAAATTAACTTCAGGAGGAGAAATCCGTTACGTACTTTGTTCCTTTTTTAGAAGACGCCATCGTCCTGTGTGGGGATTCAAAACCAACCTCATTAAAAAATGAAACAATAACCTGATGACAGTTGTATGCACAAAAGTATTGGGACACTGATGGAAGCCTTTTACGTTGTCTCCACTTGGCAGCTCCACTTCTAGGAGAACTTTCTATTAGGTTTTGGAGCATGGCTGTGGAAATGTATCTATAAATACATGTGTGACGGCCAGAGAACCTGGTTGGTAATCCCAGTAGTTCATTTCAAAGGTTCTGAGATCAGATATCTGTGAGGGTCATTCAAGCTCCATAGTACATTAACCCAACCAGAACTTTGTGGAACCAACCAGAACATCCCCAAGCTCATCTCATCTCTAGATCTTCCATTTATTCCTCTAGGGTTGCAGGGGGGTTCCCCATGCCCATCCAGGTGTTTCAGGCGCTGGGCAGATACACCCAGGACAGAGCGCAAATCCATCCCTGGACACACACTCACACTATATAGGGGCAATTTAGATTGGGAGGAAACCGGAGAACCTGGAAGAAAATGGGAACTCCACCCTGATCGCCTCCCTTCCCTAAACTGTTCTTGCAAATTTGGAAGTCCAAAATAAATTTTTTGAGGATTTAAGAGGCGTCCCAATACTTCTGTTATGTTGTAGACATGATGCTCATTATGAACCCGTATCAGTGCCGTTAGGGTTCATAATAATAATAATCAGTAAACTGTTCATCAGTAAAAAATTAAACTCTTGATTTTGTGCCTGTTTATTATTTAAAGGGAACCCTCTGATTCACTGCTGAAAACAGAACCTTCACTCCAACGTTCTCCACGTTCTCCCTCATCTGCTAAAGAGGAGCAGCCTTTACTCACATGTAATCCGGATTGGCCTCTGAAATCAGAATCAGTTCAGGAACGGAGTCAGTGATGTTCCGATGATCCAGACCATCAGAACCAAAGAAGCAAACTCACCCTCGTCTGAGAACTCGTACCCGGCGTTCTCTCGTCCGAGCCTCTTGATGCTGCGCAGCTTCACGGATCCGGGCATGGTTCTTCACGTTCCACGGTCGTTTCCTGAGATCAGCCTGATGTGCGGTACATTCCACGCGCGGTGTCTTCGAGGTGACGGTGCGAGCGGACTGACATGGAGTTTCATGAATGAGGGTGTAGACCTCGGAGTGGGAGGTAAACGTCCAGCAGGTTTGTGCTTTAAGCGGGTGAATGACCTTCGTGTGTAAACACAGAGGGACAGAAAATAAGATACACTGTTTAACAAAAAATGGACATTTGGAACCTGAGGAACTCACGCCTCATGAAGGATTCATTTGTTCAGAACAATGTGGTTCCTTCCAGGAATGGAATCATTTATCTGTTAATGTTCTGATTTAGATTAAAATGCAGAATTGTTATGCTGTCAGAAATGAATGTGCTGTACCTAAAGTATTGGAACCTGCAGGAACTTTTATTACGTCTCACTGCAGTTGGTGGGTCCCTCTGTGTGGCTGTAAACCTTCCATTCTTCTAAAAAGGCTTTCTACAGGAGTCTTTCACATCATTTCATCCAGAACAACATGTGTGAGGTCAGGCACCGATGTTGGACCAGAGGACCTGGCTTATAATCCATGTTCCAGTTCACCCCCCTTGTGTTGAATGCGAGTGCACTCACTGTTTTATATGGGTCAATCAAGTTGGACCTTCCCCAAACTGTTCCCACAAAGTCACACAGAATGATGTACTGCAACAGAAAAGGGTCTAACATCACGAGTAAAGGTCTTTATTACGTTCCTACAGGAAACCTTTTGTGGAACCTTTTTTCCCCCAGGTGTTTATTATGCATTAGAACTCCGATGTGAATTTCAGAGAAGAGTGAGCGGCTGCAGATGAAGACGAGGTCCATGCTCCCGCGGTCGTTGTACCGAGCGCCTCAGTCTGACACACAGTTCAGGTGGAAGGTCACGTTCCACACACCGAGGCTTCATTAATGATACGCTCGTTAAGATTAGAGTCAGAGTTTCATATCAGTATTTATATGATGAGGCTGATGAGAAAATATCAAAAGAAAGTTCTCGTTCTTGTTTAAATCTGCTCCGCTTTATTAATATTGTTAATTACTGGTTGTTGAGAGTTGATATTATTTGGGATAAATATACAGGATTTGGGCGGCACAGTGGCTTAGTGCTTTAGCACTAGAATAGAATAGAATAGTTCCCAGTTCGAATCCCAGTTCGAATCCCCATCTGGGTGGAGTTTTCATGTTCTCCCCGTGTCTGCGTGGGTTTCCTCCAGGTTCTCTGGTTTCCTCCCACAGTCCAAAAATATGGATCAAGTCAATTGAATTCTCAAAATTGCCCCATATAGAGTGTGTCTGTGTGAGTGAGTGTGTGCCCAGCGATGGATTGGCGCCCTGTCCTGGGTCTATCTGCCCAGCGCCCGAAACGTTCTCCCATGGATGGGCATGGGGAACCCCACCGCGACCCTAATAGAGGATAAAGCGGGAGATAATGAATGAATGAAAAAGGATACAGGATTTGCATCATGACGTCCATAATGTTTCCCTTTTTTCAGCTATAACAGCTTTCTGAAAGTGCTTTCTACAAGCAGTCTGGAAATTCATTAAGAGGATGATTCTTATCATCGGTGAGGTCTGATGTTGGACCCGGGTTCTAGTTGAGATGGGGTTGAGGTCTGAGCTCTGTGTGGATCAATCAAATCTTTATAGACTCTGCTTTGGTGCACTGACACACCGTCATGGTGGAACCTAAAGAGGGCCGTCCACACACTGGAAGCAGACAGCTGTTTAAAATGCACAGTTCAGGTGGTTGAGTTAATCATTCAGCTGTAAATATTAGACTGATGTTGATGTTGTGTCCTAATACTTTTGTTCAGAAAGTGTGTGTTTTATATGTTATATGTTATTTTATATATATATATAGACTTTGCCATAATGCCATAAATTGTTCATGCATTCTCCATGAAAAAAAGAGTTGGGTTGTGTGTTTGGTGGATATGTGTGTGTAGTGTGTGTGTTGTGTGTGTGTGTGATTGTGTGTGTAGTGTGTGTGTGTGTGTGTGTGTGTGTTTGGTGTGTGTGTGTGTGTGTGTGTGTGTGTGTGTGTTGGTGTATGTTTGTGTTTAGTGTGTGTGTTTGGTGTATGTGTGTGTTTGGTGTGTGTGTGTGTGTGTGTGTTAGTGTGTGTGTGTGTTTTGTGTGTGTGTGTGTGTGTGTGTGTGTGTGTGTTTGTTTGTGTTTTGCTCCACCCCTTTCGGCCTGTTCCTTCCCGTTCTCTCTCTCTCTCTCTCTCTCTCTCTCTCTGTATTGGAGTTATTGGAGTTCAGAGTTCCTGATCTGAGGTTCCTGGTGGAACACACACCGTCCTTTCTGCAGCAGGTGAGTTCCTTCTGTCTCTGATAATTGGAACCTTTATTGAAGTCGGAACTGTTCGTTCCTCTTTCCGCTCCGCAGACGCGGCTTTAAAGAACTTTCGTGAATCTGACTTCATGAAACAGATGTTTAAAACAGCTGTCTGTAGAGTTTCAGCTCCGAGAACCGCAGAACATTTACAACACGCTCACATTAACACATTAAGCCCTCCATCTCTGTTTTAATGCCTGATCTCTCTCTCTCTGTCTCTCTCTTTCTGTCTCTCTCTCTCTTTCTGTCTCTCTCTCTTTCTGTCTCTCTCTCTGTGTCTCTTTCTCTGTGTGTCTCTCTCTCTCTCTCATGTGGAGCTTCTAAAGTCCAGTCTTGCACAACAGTCTTCATGTTGCAATGATGTGCAGCTCTTATAATAATGCAGAGATTATGAGAATAAAAGTAAAAGTCATTTAAAGTTTAAAATCTTTAATCTTCTGAACCTGATCTTCTGCTAAATATAATTTTTACCGAATCAGCTGATCACTCTTTATTATTTCCACACCCTGAATTCACTCTTAATCACTCCTAATGAGTCACAGTCTGTTTTTAATGATAAACAGTGCATTATGCTGAGGATTGGGTTCGTTATGACATGTTTACAGGATTGCTTCTGATGGAGATGTACGCGATGACGTCATGCTTTTTAATACTCCATATTATTAAAATGTGTCAGGAGACGACCCAGTGGGGTGAACATACAAAACTCCACACAGCCTTTTATAAAATAAAGTACCTGTTATTTTTTAAGGGGTTGTGAGTGTTTGTAGAGTTGTGACGATGTGTGGAGTGTATTAATGATGAACCTTGGTGTCTGTTCTCTCCTCTGCAGCCATGTGGATGTACGTACTTGCGCTGGTCGTCCTGTACTATGTAGTACGCTGGTACCGGGAGCTTGAGAGGGTTCCTGATAGGGGACAGAAGTATGTGTACATCACTGGTTGTGACTCGGGTTTCGGGAACCTTCTTGCGCGTCACCTGGATAAGTGTGGGTTCTGTGTGGTGGCTGCATGTTTCACCGTGAAGGGAGAGGAGGAGGTGAAGAAGGCCTGCTCACCCAGAGTCTCAACCATCTCTCTGGATGTGAGGAAGCCGGAGAGCATCGACAAAGCTGCGGCCTTCGTCAAGGACCTCGTGGGGCAGAAAGGTGAGGGAGGTGTTCTCTTTATTCTTTATTCTGAATGGAGTGGATCAGACGGAACAGTGCTGCTGGAGTTAAAGTAATCCACCTTTCGTCCTGTACACACTGTGCAGCAAGACATGACCTACTGTCTCTGATTTTACATCTACAAGATGGAGCTGTAAGGTGGATACAGAGTTTTAAACACCTCCACCACCTCGCTGTCACTGCAGTCCTGAGAATCATCCACCACCCCAATAATGACTGTTTACAGTAAAACTCAGAATTGTGCTTGTGTACAGATACTCCTGTAAATCTCTAACACGCATTCTCCTGATTCTGTGGAAGGTCTGTGGGCCGTGGTGAATAACGCCGGGGTGTCGGTTCCCTCGGCCCCCTGTGATTGGTTAACCCTGCAGGACTACAAATCCATGCTGGAGGTTAACCTGGACGGAGTCATCGGTGTGACGCTGAGCGTCCTGCCGCTCATCAAGAAGGCCAGGGGGCGCATCGTGAACGTGGCCAGCGTGTTCGGCAGGCTCAGCCCGCTGGGCGGACCCTACTGCGTGTCCAAATTCGGGGTGGAAGCTTTCAACGACAGCCTCAGGTAGAGAAGCGGGTGAATAACAAAGGGTTACGGGTTCTGTATGAAGACAGGTGAGCGCTCAGTGATGTCTCCTGTCCTGTAGGAGGGGCTTACATCCATTTGGGGTGAAGGTCCTGTGTATTGAGCCTGGTTTCTTCAAGACGGCTGTGACGGACACAGAAGCTCTGCTGAAGAATTCTAAAATGCTGTGGGACAGGTTGCCTAAAGAGATCAGGGATGAGTACGGAGAAAAGTACATGAGTCAGGGTACGAGGCGTCGAGTTCGGAGTCGGTGCTGCTTCTTGTTCTGTGAGTGTTTTACTAACGCCGGTCTGTCTGTTCTGTACAGTGGAGGTGATGATGCGGGAAAAGATCCCCAAGATGTCCGATGGTGACCTGATGAAGGTCGTGAGCTGCATGGAGCACGCCATCTCAGCCGTGCGCCCACGGACCCGCTACTCTCCGGGGTGGGATGCCAAGTTCTTCTGGATCCCGCTCTCTTACGCCCCGACCTGTGTCTCAGACTACCTGCTGTCCAGGGAGGACATCAAACCTGCAAAGACGGTTGTCTAGGCGGCGGGAAGTAAACATTACAGCGCCTTTTCTAATTTAATCCTTTAAATTAGGGACCAGAATTGGTGACTTATCAGTCTTATTGGGTACTTTACTGTTGTGAACATGTAAACTCATAAACTCTGACCTTTCTGAACTTCTTATTTTACTTGTTTTGTTCAAGTATGTCATGGTTTGGTTGAGCTAATCTGTAAATCCTCACAGCTGAACACTTCTTTAGATGCAGCTTTGAAAGCTGGTTGTTTCAGAACAGCACGCAGATGCACCGCTCCCCGACCACCGACAAACTGCACCCGAGTCGACGTTGGCCCTCATACGAAAACATTCATTTGGCCCACATGTTCCAAAGCACATCTGGTTCACAGGTAAAGATTTGGCTACCTGATGAAAATAGAGGATGTGGACTGGAGTCATTTTCCCTTTCCCTGTTTAACATGTTGAGAGCATGTTAATATTTTGAGGAAATCTATTAATGATTTCCTCTCCCTCGAATGTTGAAACTTATTTCCACTTATAAATCGGATTATTCTAATGACTGAAACAACTTTGCTTTCGTTTTCCTGGTTCTTTGAGATATTTCAGTGTCAGAAGTGAGATCTCGGCTCCGTTATTCAGATTTCTTTGTGATTCCTGACCTGTTGAGATGAATAAACCCGTGTGAGATTTCCTTCCTGTGGATTTATTTATCTTTTAAAGCTGTTCATGGTGGAACATGTTTGTCTGTTTGCTGTTCGTTCTGTCAGTGTGTTCATTTTGTTGCCTTGCATTAACATACAGACGCACTTACCACACGCTACCGCTGGAGGGCAGCAGCATCACAGGTAACCGTGACGCAGACTTCCCCGTGTCGTCATCGTGGCGCTATTTTTAAAGGCCTCGTCGGCGTGAACGTGTCTTTTGGAACTTTTGGAATTTTAAGCAATTAAATTTAATAAATGACAGATGATTACAGAGGCCGTGATTCCGATCAGCTCCCGTTCACCTGACTGAAACGCTGGACTTCATCCTCACAGGGAGATTACAGTCATTACGGTAAATGTTTTTATTTCTTACAAACGGTTCACACGCTGTGCTTTAAACGTCGTTAACATTTCGTTGGTTTTGTTTCATATTTTGAGTAAAAGACGCGACGTGAGGTCGAAAGAGCCGCTAAATCTGCGCTTATTATAACAGCTCAAATTCCCTCTCGACATGACGTCACGTAACAAACAGGTTTTATAGTAAACCAAACAATAGAACCAAAATAAGCTCGATTTAACGTTAGGCCTTAAAATGGCAGTATTGCATGGAGTTGGCAACTCGAAGTCCATCATTGTGACATGGTTCCTGTGAATCTAGGGTCACTCATTAGGTAACTAATGAAGTTTTTTAATTCCTTAATGAGTATAATTCTCATTTGTAAGTTGCTTTGTATAAAAGCATCGGCTAAATGACTAAATGTAAGTTAACAAACTTTGTCAACGCTGAGTGTCGTTTGTGATTAATTTGGGTGTCTAAAATTCTGTGTCCATCCATAAGAGCATGACTGAAGGCAAGACAGATGTTGGGTAAACAGACCTGTTCACTATCTGCTCTCTATCATCCCCAAAGTGTTCAGCGTGATCAGTTTTGGTTCCTTAAGATCATTCCCTAAATTACAGCCCACTGTGAGCTCTGGTGCACAGAATAAAGGGCCTTCCCCAAATTGTGTAAACACGTCCCGATACTCTGATTTTATTTTATTTTTTTAGTGTATGTGGGAGTTGGTAGCTCAGTGGTCAGGTTATCAATCTGAAGGTTGGTGGTTCAAATCCCAGCTCCACTGAAGTTACCAGTGTGGGTCCCTGAGCCAGACCCTTAACCCTCACTGCTGCAGGGATATTGTGATGAACCCTGTGTTCATTTTGTAAGTCACTTTGGATAAAAGTGTCCAATAAATGACCAAATGTAACTGACTGTCAGTTTTGAATATTAAAATCTTTGAAATAAGATTAAAAATATTCTATTTCATGTTTAAGGTTATTTTTCTATACTGGGTCTAATTATGAAGCTCTCCATATTTCACTGCATTAGCCCTTTGCGTCACAGCGTGCATGTGTAAAGGGAGACTGACCACTCGTTTTACGTTCTTTTTGTTTAGAGCATCAATCTTTATGACCTTTAGATCATTATGTATAAGCTTGGATTAGTAATAAAGACAGGAAGCAGGGCATTCAACAGGAAGTATCAACAGAAAGACAGATTTATTTCCATCTTCATCATTGGAAACATTAAATACAACTCCAGAACGACTGACGATACAGATAAGTGTTGGACTGACTTTACAAACCAAGTGCTCCTCCTCCTCCCCGTTTCGAACCTTCCCAAACCCTTCGGACACCAGTTCTTTAAACTCTTATGAATGTTCCTCGGCCAGTTTCTCCGCCTTCTGCACCACCTCTTCGATGGGACCCACCATGTAGAAGGCCTGCTCGGGCAGAGCGTCGTATTCTCCTGTCGCACAAAATCGAGAGTGTGAATGGTCCGTGCACTCGGGGACACGGGTGTCTGATTTGAGAGATGGACTAACCTCCCAGAATGGACTTGAAGCCTTTGATCGTATCCTTAAGGGGCACCAGCTTGCCCAAGTGTCCGGTGAAGACCTCGGCCACCTGGAAGGGCTGGGACAGGAACCTCTGGATCTTACGGGCGCGGGCGACAGTCAGCTTGTCCTCCTCAGACAACTCATCCATACCCAGGATGGCGATGATGTCCTGCAGGGACTTGTAGTCCTGCAAAACCAAACAGCACAATAAGGAAACTAAAAAAGGACGTAATCTGTACACTACCAGGAGCGAGGTGTTCTCTACACACCTGAAGGATCTTCTGAACACCACGAGCCACATCATAGTGCTCGGCTCCGACGATGTTGGGGTCCATAATACGGGAAGTGGAGTCCAGGGGGTCCACGGCGGGGTAGATGCCCAGCTCAGCAATGGCACGCGACAGCACGGTGGTGGCGTCCAAGTGGGCGAAGGTGGTGGCGGGGGCAGGATCGGTCAAGTCATCAGCTGGCACGTAGATGGCCTAAACGAGGTTCAAGATCAAGGTTCGAATTCCAAAAAAATAAGCCATCAAACCTTTATCTAAAAAAACCAACCTGCACAGAGGTGATGGAACCCTTCTTGGTGGTGGTGATTCTCTCCTGCATGGTTCCCATGTCTGTAGCCAGGGTGGGCTGATACCCCACAGCAGAGGGGATACGACCCAGCAGGGCAGACACCTAAACCAGAGACTCAAGTCAGAAAGGGCTTCATTAATTCTCATTGTGTGGGCTGAAGGAGACTGTATGGACCTCTGATCCAGCCTGAGTGAAGCGGAAGATGTTGTCGATGAACAGCAGCACATCCTGTCCCTCCTGATCACGGAAATACTCTGCAACGGTGAGACCAGTCAGAGCCACGCGGGCACGGGCACCTGGGGGCTCGTTCATCTGCCCGTACACAAGAGCCACCTGAGAGAACACGAGCATGATTAACACTCGCACACAGAATAAAGCCAGTTCTCCATGGCCAGCGATGTACCTTGGATGTGGTGTCCTTCAGGTTAATGACACCAGACTCGATCATCTCATGGTACAGATCGTTTCCCTCACGGGTTCTCTCCCCCACGCCGGCAAACACGGAGTAACCACCATGGGCTTTAGCCACGTTGTTGATCAGCTCCATAATCAGCACGGTCTTTCCGACTCCAGCGCCACCAAACAGACCTAGAACAAGTCAAGTTCAACCTTCACTCACACTTCAGTTCATACAAACTGATCCCTCATTAAAAATCAGGCCAAAATGGCACGTACCAATTTTTCCACCCTTGGCATATGGGGCCAGAAGGTCGACCACCTTGATTCCAGTAACCAGGATCTCCTGTTCCACACTCATGTCTGTAAATTCAGGAGCCTCAGCGTGGATGGGAGCGGTCCTAAAAACACTACAGTGAGTGATGAATTCCGGGGACAAGACAAAACATCAGAACAGGTGATCCATGCTCACGTCTTGGTAGTGATGGGCCCCCTCTCATCGATGGGCTCTCCAATAACATTCATGATCCTGCCCAGGGTCTCAGGACCTACTGGGATTCTGATGGGAGCCCCGGTATCCAAAACCTTCTGCCCTCGCACCAGACCCTCTGTACCGTCCATGGCGATGGTGCGGACGGTGTTCTCACCTACGGAAAAAAGAGATCCATGTTAAGCCCTAATGTTGGTAAAGCTTAGGATCAAGAGATTAAAGTGGCTTATTTGGAAAACATGACAGGAGTCAAGACGAGTGACAGTTGGAGGTCCATTTCAAGGACACATGATGGTCCTCAAACTTGACCTTCTGGGAACGAACATTAGACTTACCCAGATGTTGGGCAACCTCCAGCACCAGCCTGGAGTCACGACCGGCTACCTCCAGGGCATTAAGGATGGGCGGCAGGCCCTCATCGAACTGCACATCCACAACGGCACCGATAACCGCCACGATCCGGCCGCTGGCAGCTGCAGCCGCGGCAGCAGGGGCAACATAACCGCGACCTGCCACCGTCAACACACACACAATGAAGGACATCTGCAGCTTAAGGTCAAAGCAGGACTTAATTAAGGTCAGGGTTTAAAGGTTTAATGACGTTTTAATATGAAGCGGGACGATGACGTCACCGCAGCTCTGCAATCACAACACGTTAAAGCGCTTAGAAAAAAAATAGTAATTAACAAGATTTGTTTTAACTTTTATTATAAGTAATATTTTAGTTTTGCCGAGCTTGAGAGTATTATGGTCTGTTTTCTGGGATTAGCCTAGCATGCTTTGTCATTTTACTGACACGTAAAGGTCATTCGACTTCGAGCTCATATAATAAGCGCGTCGCGTTTGCTTCCTTCACAGATTAAACTACATCAGTCAGTCGATGCTTTTTAATTCGTTGATGATGTTTTAATTGTGATAATGATGAGTGAGGCGCCGTTGGAGCGCTCGCGGCCTGTGCACATGCTCCCGGCCTCGAACTCGCAACTCCCTGATTCACTGAGTCACCGATTCACTGATTCACCGAAAAAAACCCCGCGAGGCCGAGACAGAGACAGCAGCTTACCGGATAAGAGCGCGTTGATCGGGGTGACCCCGGGCCTCAGGGCCCGCAGAGCCCCGGTGCAGCAGCGGCGGCCCACGGCTCCCAACATCCTCAAAATGGCTGAAGGTGGAACCGGACGCTCGCGCGGCGCCGCTTATATAGGGCCGCCGCGGCGTCGCACCGCGCATGCGTGTGGGGCTGGCTGGCGTCGCCTCGAACACGCATGCGTCCTTCGCTGAAGGACAGACAGAGCCAGCCAGTGCTATTTTAGTCAAAGTTTTATTTTTGTAAACTCTCACGACTGCGACGTTTAATTAACATAAACAACTGTGACGTGCTTGTACACATTAGTACCAAAGTTCGGAGCTCACTGTTAAACTTTGTGTCACGATATATAATGCAATCATTCATTCATTCATTCATTCATTCATTACGTTGCGCTTGAAACTCTATTAGGGTCGCGGTGGGGTTCCCCATGCCCATCCAGGGGAGAACGTCTCGGGCGCTGGGCAGATAGACCCAGGACAGGACGCCAATCTATCGCTGAACACACACTCACTCACACACACACTCTATACGGGGCAATTTGGAGAACTCAATTGACCTTGATCCATGTTTTTTGGACTGTGGGAGGAAACCGGAGAACCCGGAGGAAACCCACGCGGACACGGGGAGAACATGGAAACTCCACCCAGATGGGGATTCGAACCGGGAATCCCTAGTGCTGAGAGGAGAACATGCTAAACCAATCTACCACTTAACACACACACACACACACTTGATGAATAATTATGGGATAATAATGAACATGTCTTACAAATTTGATAAAACAACCTCCAAGAAGCCAACACATTGCACAAGCTGTCTCAGGCTTGTGGTGACTGAACCAGCCTTGCGACCTGAAGGTCGCCGGTTCGAATCTCGGTGCCGAGCAAGTGGATAAGTTATGTCCATTGTGGGAGAACCACACAACTTACAATCCTGTTATTTTCCTCTGTGGATCACTAAAGTATTCTGATCAAATTTATGTTTTGACTGAAAGAGATATGAGGAGAACATGCAAACTCCAGCAAAAATTCATTCATTCATTCATTATCTCCCGCATTATCCTCTATTAGGGTCGCGGTGGGGTTCCCCATGTCCATCCAGGGGAGAACGTCTCAGGCGCTGGGCAGATAAACCCAGGACAGGGCGCAATCCATCGCTGGACACACACTCACTCACACAGACACACTCTATATGGGACAATTTTGAGAATTCAATTGACTTTATCCATGTTTTTGGACTGTGGGAGGAAACCGGAGAACCCGGAGGAAACCCACGCAGACACGGGGAGAACATGGAAACTCCACCCAGATGGGGATTCGAACCGGGAATCCCTAGTGCTGAGAGGAGAACGTGCTAAACCACTAAGCCACTGTGCCCCAGCAAAAATTATATAACCCAAATAGATAACTAATAATAATATGAATTTAATCCAAATAACATTTGAACTAACTCTTCTGTTTGGAGGGTCTCTTGGTATTTTGGCTCTGGCTTATTTTTGTGAGAATTTTTTTTCCCAAGAAGCCAACATGTTGCACATGCAGCTCAGATTTCAGTGCCATCATTTATGTACAGTGATTGATTCTCAAATTAATTAAATTAATTGTGCGTTTTGGAACAAATGTATTGTATTTATTGCTAGATCTATTTTTTTAATTATGATGTTAATTGTTTTGAGGGCGGCAAAGTGGCTTAGTGGTTTAGCATGTTCTCCTCTCAGCACTAGGGATTCCCGGTTCGAATCCCCATCTGGGTGGAGTTTCCATGTTCTCCCCGTGTCCGCGATGGGTTTCCTCCGGGTTCTCCGGTTTCCCCCCACAGTCCAAAAACATGGAACAAGTCAATGAGTTCTCCAAATTGCCCCGTATAGAGTGTGTCTGTGTGAGTGAGTGTGTGTTCAGTGATAGATTGCCCCCTGTCCTGGGTGTATCTGCCCAGCGCCCGAAACGTTCTCCCCTGGATGGATATGGGGAAGCCCCCCCCCCCCCCCCCCCCCCCCCCCCCCCCCCCCCCTGCGACCCTAATAGAGGATAAAGCGGAAGATAATGGATGGACTATGACATCATAACACGAGGACGGCAAAGTGGCGTAGTGATTTGGCACGTTCTCCTCTCAGTACTGGGGATCCAGGTTCGAATGCCGATCTGGTTGAAGTTTCCATGTTCTCCCCGTGTCCATATGGGTTTCCTCCGGTTTCCTCCCACAGTCCAAAAACATGGAACAAGTCAATTGAGTTCTCCAAATTGCCCCATATAGAGTGTGTCTGTGTGAGTGAGTGTGTGTTCAGTGATAGATTGCCCCCCTGTCCTGGGTCTATCTGCCCAGCGCCCGAAAGGTTCTGCCCTGGATGGGCATGGGGAATTACGTTAATAGTTTTGGTCATACAGTGTATGATTCGGTATTGGTTTGTGAATCGACTCATCCGTTTCACGTTATTGTTAACGAACCGACTCCTTTCTCGACTCCCCCCCCCCACTATATTCCGCCCTTCCAGCGCTGTGACGCCGAGCTCGTGTTCTTCCTGTCGGTTGGATGTGGAGCCTTTAACCGCCGACTCAGATTACAGAAATAACGGAAAACTCCATCATGGGGACCCGAGACGACGAGTACGACTATTTATTTAAAGGTTAGTTCTTCACTGTCAGGAAAAGCTTTCATGTAAATCAGAGGTTGTGTTAGTTTATTCAGCTTTATAAGCTAAGGTAATGAAGAGAGTTCGCTAGGTAGCGTTTTACGGCTGTGTCTCAATTAGCGCCAGACGTTCTTTGTAGTGCACTACATAGTGTGCGCGAGATTGGGTTGCGTCTACATACAATCTAGTGCACTAGATGTTAAGTAAGAGCGCATTGGAGCTCCAGCCCAGACATATGATGCGAATAACATAACGAAGAGTTTTGTCGAGGCCCCCTTTTCGTTGGTGTAGCTTCGGGCACAATACTAATGTTTATGTTATTTAAAAATAGTCGTTGTTTTTTGGTGAAATTAAACGTTTTTAACGCCATGAGATCTTCACATAGTGAATTGGCTAACTGTATAATCCCGTTAACCAAGTTGCTAACCGCTAATCAAACAAAAAGTCAACGAGTCTCTGACAGGAAAATAATATATTAAACAAGTTCTATATAGACATAAAGATCTTTTCATAATGTGCGTTTGGAATGTAAATTAAAAAATATATATTTTAGTTAAATACATTATTTTAAATGTAAATTAGGCCCGAAGGCATTATCATAACGATATGCTGTTTAGTTTAAGTTTAGATAAAAAGTACATCTCGTAATTTTACAGATTAAATGTGTCAGATCGATGTGAACAACGCATTTGGAGCATAAATAAAGTTAAAATCCGATTGTTATGTTGAGTGAAGAGGAAATGATTGATGAGGTCACACACGGTGACGTCATGGTGGCACTTTCTAGCTGACTTGGAGCTTTAGTTACCAAGTTTAGTTTATAACGTCAGGTTAACTTTGTGCCTAATCAGCAACTGTGACCTGTTTTTCAGCCTTAATATCATGGCAGTTATCCCTTTGTACCTTTGTAAGATTTTGTTAGAAAATCTTAGGTCTTATTTAAAAAACTGTGTAAATGCTCCACACTTTTTTAAGCGTCCACTAGTTTGGTAGTGATTTCTACAAGATTTTGGAGTGTTTTTTTTTAAATCTTTGCCCTTTTATATGGAATAGAATCTGTAAGGTCCGACATTGATGGTAAATTAAAGGACCCAGAGGTCAGGGTCATGACAGATTTTATAACCACAGCGTTTTTTAAAACATTTTATTATTTTTTTTACATGTTGTAGACTTGTATCACATATCCAGGAGGTGTGTTGAAGATGATGGTGTGATGTAGACATGCAGTTTATCAGATGTGTACGTTGTCGTCTGCAGTCGTGCTTATAGGAGACTCCGGTGTGGGAAAGAGTAACCTTCTGTCCCGCTTCACACGCAACGAGTTCAACCTGGAGAGCAAGAGCACCATCGGGGTGGAATTTGCCACCCGCAGTATCCAAGTGGATGGCAAAACTATAAAAGCTCAGATTTGGGACACAGCCGGACAAGAGCGCTACAGAGCGATCACATCGGCGTAAGTGCAGGAAACTCATTTCATCATCATGTAGATGAAGATTAGGGGGTTCAGGTGTGAAATAAGATGTCTTGTTGTTTCCCATTCATGTTAATAACACGGTGATCCCTAATGTATTAATTAGGTTATGTATTATAGTGAAGTTCTAGTTATACTATATATTTAAATTTGTACTCATCACCATCAGGTACTACCGTGGTGCAGTGGGTGCTCTCTTGGTGTATGACATTGCCAAACACCTGACTTATGAGAACGTGGAGCGCTGGCTGAAGGAGCTGCGAGACCATGCGGACAACAACATTGTCATCATGCTGGTTGGTAACAAGAGTGACCTAAGACACCTAAGAGCCGTACCCACTGACGAGGCTCGAGCTTTTGCAGGTTGGTTTCAGTTGATTTCATTTTTTTAATGTGTGTGCTCTCTGTTTTTTTAAACTGATGAGCTTTTTAAATAACTCCAGTGTATACAACAAACATGGGACCATAATCACTTGTTTTCTGCTGATTTCTTCCTTTGCAGAAAAAAATAATCTTTCCTTTATCGAGACTTCAGCTTTGGATTCCACAAATGTTGAAGAGGCATTTAAAAACATACTCACAGGTGAGGGAAGTGGGGAGATTCTGCTCTGAACTTATATACTATGTTCTAAACTATTACTGTATTTTTTTTTTTTAATTGCTTGTGTGTGTATTTGTTGATGAGCTGCTGACCTGTTAAATGTCTTTACCTGTCTGTAATAAGAGATAAATCACGGCATGAAGCTGTCATAGTGGAACCTGTTCTTATGGAGTTGTTTTTTTTTTTTTATTTCAGAAATCTACCGTATCGTATCACAGAAGCAGATTGCTGACAGGTCTGCACACGACGAGTCCCCCGGCAACAACGTGGTGGATATCAGTGTGCCGCCCACCACCGACGGGCTCAAAGGCAACAAGTTCCAGTGCTGTCAGAACCTGTGACTCGGCTGTTCGCTTCTACGATGCTGCTTAACTCCCCTCCTCCTCATTTCCACTTCTTTCCTGTCGTTGTGCACCTGCTGCTGTTCTAGCTGCTTTCTGGTATTCATGTTGAGTCTAGAATTTCCCCGGCTTTCCAAAGTTCTGGATAACATTCCCTTTTCCTATTAGTTGGTTCTTATTTAATCTACTCTTCATTTTGGCTCTTTGTTCTTTCCCGTTTTTTTTTTTTTTTTTTTAAATTGTGCTACTCTGTGAATTTGTTTTCCGAAACGATTCTGGTCAGGCACCGATCCTGTGACCCATTCCTAAAGAGCGGAATGGTGAGAGATCGGAGCGTCTTGAACTTCCAGCCTCTCAGGGATTCCCGACACTAAGTGTGGTCCAGAAATGGGGATCCCTGCTAGCGGGACATTTGTGTGGAAGCAACCTGTCTGGATTGTGTGAATACCAAAGGGAGAATGCAATCATTTCAAAAAGATGGCAACGAGCGACTTCTCCTGACCGTCATGTCGCTGCGCTCCAGCTGCAGACTGCGCCGTTATGGAGGAGGCTTCATGTTCTTTAGCAGAATGACTTTGCTCAGAGCTCCACGTCTGTATTGTTGAGTTTAAATACGCTCTTAACTAAAAGAGGCAAACCCGGCTTTAGTGTTCAAGCTGCTCAGTTGTCCGTCATCTCGTGTATGAAGGCGTCGCCGTGGTCTGGATGCTTGTTTGAACTCTGATATCCGTGTCGTTCGTTTAAAATGCCTTTTGTTTTCCCGTGCTGTGATCACAATGCCTTTATCGAAGCGTGGTCACCATATACACACTTCTGTGGCGTCACGTCAGCTGTTCTGCCTTTTGTCAAATTATATTGGGTTGGAAAATAAACTACCGTCAGTGACGAGCGCTGCCCTGTTTGCTCTTATTGAGTCTTTTCAGCTGTTCCTCAGTATTTCTGCGTGCTTTACTGAGGGTATGGGATTGTTCCTGAATTCTTGACTTACGGCTGAGTTAAAAAAAAACGAACTGTTATTTAAATTTATGGAGATTTTTACAAATGATCCTGCAAAATGTATTACAGCGGTTATACTGCAGAGCGGCACGGTGGCTTAGTGGTTAGCATGTTCTCCTCAGCACTGGGGGTCCAGGTTCGAATCCCAATCTGGGTGGCGTTGGCATGTTTTTTCCCCAGGTTTCCTCCCACATTCCAAAAACATGTATTCAAGGTAAATTAAATGCTCAAAATTGCCCCATATATATAGAGTGTGTGTGTGTCTGCGAGTGAGTTATCTTCTGCTTTATCCTCTATTAGGGTCACGTTGGGGTTCCCCATGCCCATCCAGGGGAGAACGTTTTGGGCGCTGGGCAGATAGACCCAGGACAGGGCGCCAACCTATTGCTGGGAACTCAAACAGACACGTACACATACACATTATATGGGGCAATTTGGAGAACTCCGTTGACTTGATCCATGTTTTTGGACAGTGGGAGGAAACCCGGAGGAAACCCATGCGGACACGGGGAGGACATGGAAACTCCACCCAGATGGGGATTCGAACCGGGAATCCCTAGTGCTGAGAGGAGAACGTGTTAACCACTAATCCACCGTGCCGCCCGTTTGCGGAATGTGATGATACAAAATAGTTATTGTACGTCATGGAAATAAAAGTAATAAGATCTTTACACATTTCATTCAAAGCGACTTACAAGGTGAGCACAGGGTTCATCACAGCATCCCTGGAGCAATGAGGGTTAAGGGACTTGCTCAAGGACCCATTTGGTCATTTACATTTTGGTCATTTATTGGACGGTTTTATCCAAAGCGACTTACAAGGTGAGCACAGGGTTCATCACAACATCCCTGGAGCAATGAGGGTTAAGGGTCTTGCTTAAGGAACCACATTGGTAACCTCAGTGGACCTGGGATTTGAACCACCAACCTTCAGATTGATAACCCAATGCCCTGACCACTGAGCTACCACGCCCATAACACATTACACCCATAATGACTAGAGCGACTGTAACGCTCTGATTTAAAGATGACAGCACAATTGTTGTTAACAACACTTTACACTTCACAACATTAGGTTTATTCTTAAACTCATTCCTAAACATGAGAACTTTAACATAAATAACACAAACAAACGTACAATGAACGATTTCTGCCTCGTAAACCATGAGAGCCACTTATTCAGTATCAAGTAAGAGCAACCCCTTTGCTCGTTTAGCCATTCATTTACAACTTGACTTGGACAATCATTAATCATAATCATAACTTATTTAGTTTATATCCGTTACAGTGCCGTATTTGTACAGTTTCTCTCATATATTACATATTTTATTTGATTTTATTCTATTTTTCTTATCCTTTTGAATAACTATTTTGTAAATCCAAATTTCTTTTCTTACCGTAATTCCAAATTTTTTAACGTTGTGCGGAGATGTCAGAAAAGCCTTTCACTGCTGGCTGTACTGTGTATAAACTACGCATGTGACTAATAAACCTGATTTGATTTGATTTGATTTGATTTAACCACAAAATTGTATATTAATTCACATTAATACTAAGAAAGACAAAGAACTTTACGTCAACACAAAGAGTATGCAAACAGAACACAAACCTCGCTGACTTGCCTTCAATTGAAGATATTGAAGAGAGTATATGGCTTAATGCTTTGCGTTTTTTGACACTTTAGGAAACACCAAACACTTCATTCTAACTTTGGAATATTGGAAGCTTTGGAACATTGGAAAAAAAACAAGGCTCTTAATGTCCTTAATGAGATCGGAACAAGAAAATAAAATATTATCTGCTCAGGTAGGCTTTTACAAGAATAATTCCATACCTCCGATTTCCCCATCAGCTTGTCTTTAGATGTTAGAGACCCTGAAACAAAGCCGTACAGACACAGGGAGGACATGCAGACTTGATATAGAAAGGAGCCAGGTTCATCAAACTGGGAATCAAACCTGCATTTATAATAATGAAGAAACAAATGTAAATATAACGGAAAGAGGTTTAACGTTAAATGTTGAAATTAAAATCATTAAATATTTTACCAATTAAAAAAATATATACTATAAAGATTCAGTTTGCTCCAGTTCTCCCAAAAGCATCTGCTGTCTCACTGACTCCGAGTTTGTGGCTGACAATCCCCAGTCTAATTAGGACCCACATTGGTAACTTCAGTGGACCTGGGATTTGAACCACCAACCTTCAGATTTATACATTTACATTTAGTCATTTAGCAGATGCTTTTATCCAAAGCGACTTACGAATGAGAACATTACAAGTCAGAAATTATGCAGAAAACCAACTACACTGTAAATTCATCAAACCTGATTGTTATTTGATTATTTGTAGCCCAACACCCTGACCACTGAGATACCCTGCCCTTAGAGCTGTATATCTGCACTGTTAGGTCATTAAAGCTTCTGTAATTGTGCACATGTCTTAATACTCATTCATTCATTCATTATCTTCCACTTTATCCTCTATTAGGGTCGCGGTGGGGGTTCCTTATGCCCATCCAGGGGAGAATGTTTTGGGCGCTGGGCAGATACACCCAGGACAGGGCGCCAATCCATCGCTGGGCACACACTCACTCACACAGACACGCACGATACACACTCTATATGGGGCAATTTGGAGAACTCAATTGACTTGATCCATGTTTTTGGACTGTGGGAGGAAACCGGAGAACCCGGAGGAAACCCACGCGGACACGGGGAGAACATGGAAACTCCACCCAGATGGGGATTCGAACCGGGAATCCCTAGCGCTGAGAGGAGAACGTGTTAACCACTAAGCCACCCGTTTGCGGAATGTGATGATACAAAATAGTTATTGTACGTCATGGGAATAAAAGTAATGAGTAATAATTCAGTAATAATTCAGTAATAATTCAGTAATAATTCAGTAATAATTCCCCAACAGAAGACATGCTCCAAAATCTTACAGAAACGCTTCCCAGTACATTTACATTCACCTTTATGTCATTTATTGGACACATTTATCCAAAGCGACTTACAAGGTGAGCACAGGGTTCATCACAACATCCCTGGAGCAATGAGGGTTAAGGCTCTTTCTCAAGGACCCACACTGGTAACTTCAGTGGACCTGGGATTAGAACCCCCAACCTTCAGATTGACACCCAATGCCCCACCACTGAGCTACCCTGCCCATACAGCTGTATATCTGCACTGTTAGGCCATTAAAGCTTCTGTAAATGTGCAGATGTCTTAACACTTTTGTCCCTAAATCGTATTTCTGAGGAACCTCGGTTCTCCTTTATGCAGCAGTGGCGGTTTGTAGTTCATTCGAGGAGAACTACATTTCCCGTCATCACGGTTGCTATTCTTCATTCTGAACGCCGGCGGCGCTGCTCAGATCCGCTCGCCCGTCGTCAGTCTGCGCGGTTTGCGTACGAAGGTCGGACGATAATCGGAAGCAGCGACCGAGGCCGACGGTTTGAGAAAAAGAGCCGAAGCTCTGAGGCCAAACAAGACCCCCAGCTCCTTTAATCTTCACCGCCATGAACACCGGCTTCCCCTCACACGTGTAATCCACATCAAAGGAAGCCGCGTTATGGACACGTTTAAGGTGAGAAAAGCGTTTTATTGCTTATTTTATTATTTTATTTGCTTCGGGAAGTCTTATCTCAGATAGCAAATAATGCTAGCTAAGCCCGCGAGCTGGACGGGGGCAGATCTCTGTGTAAACGGGTCTTTAATTCTCATTTATCATCTCATTATTTATTATAATTAGTATTTAGACACGTGGATCGTTTTGTGAAATGTTAATATGATATTCTGGATGTTCTAACTAGCTGTTTAACCCAAACTAACTGCAGTTCTCCTTTAGATCACGTTACATTCCATCAGACTCCTCACATCGAGCTTTCATTTTTACATTTTAATAAAACCTCAGAGCTCGAGAACAATACTGTCACCTACATCATTTAACATCATTTAACATGTTACGAGAAATACATCCTGTAAGCTGTGTATATGAGCATACATCCATACAGTGCATGTTATTAAGCCTTAATAAAGATCTATAACCATAACAGCACATTTATAACCTTTACATTACACACAAATCATGCTTTTCTTTCTTTCTTTCTTTAAATCAGAGCCTTTTATTAAATAACACCAAGCTTGAAAAACAACACAAATTTATTATAGGATGTTTTTTTTTCTTTCCCGGACATTAGATAAAATTAATAATTCTTTTACAGATGAAACTATTTTACTCACAATAATTAGATGTAGTCTTTAACATCAGTCTGGGAAAGAATAGTTTCAGGTTGTTGACGTTTAAGATCAGATAAGAGAAGATAAGAGAATTCGTTATTGGTTCCACCGTCGGGGAAATTCACATTCCCAGCAGCAAACGTGACAGTAATTGGGAAAGTTAAAAAAGATCTGTCTAATACAGCCATTAAGACAAGTACTTTAAAAAAGAAAGATATAGTAGAAATAAAAAGCATTATATACACAATAAAATAAACTGCATAATTATATATACATGACCTTTAACAGAGAGAGAGAGAATAGAAACAAATGATATGATTTAAGGAATACACCAGGAGTTCATGCACCACACTTTTCACATCTCAGATTTAATTTGGTTAAAATAAAGACTTTTATTGTCCTGAATGGGTTAAATGAGACGGACAAATTGCTGTGTTTAAAATACAGTAGGTTAAATTGATGACTTTATGTCAGTGTGACTGCAGTGCTGAGAATCATCCACCACCCGAACACGTTCTTCTCTGTGGTCGATCTAAAACAGAAGCACTGCAGGATGTGCACCTATAATAATTCTGGAGATTCCAGCTCACTGTACAGTTTTCTTTTTGGTTTAAACACATTAATCTGAACCCACTGAGAAGCTTCAGGGAGCGACGCTTCTGAACCCCTTTTCTAATGGATTTCACTGAATTTTATTTCTTTTTCTTTATAAAGCTCTAGGAACCAGGTGACCGATTTGCGGGAGACGAGTTCGCTCTCCCTCCCCAACTTCACCTGCTCTCTCCTCCCCTGCCCCCCTGGACGGATCAGACATGACCACAGGGGAGTGTTGCCACCTGCCAGGCTCGCTATGCGACTGCGCCGGCAACGCCGCCCTGTCCAAAACTGTGGAGGAGTCAGACAATCGCAGAGCTCAGTACGTCACGCAGGTCACCGCCAAAGATGGGCGTCTGCTGTCGACCGTCATCAAATCCCTGGGTACACAGAGGTGAGCCGAGCCGCCGTTATACCACTCATGGTATTGGAAAGTCTTTTTGGGCTACTGATCTAAACAAATGACATAATTAAGGCCTTTCGTAGATTATAAGGTAACATGTAACGATGTCTGAATGTTGGTGTTGGAGAAAAAGTTTTATAGTGAATATAGATTAGATAGGCTGGATTACTGGATAAGGAAATCGTGTCGACCTGTTCCTATTTCACCTTTAGTGATGGACCGATCTGCCGTATCTGTCATGAGGGGGGCAACAGCGAGGGGCTGCTTTCACCATGTGACTGCACGGGCACGTTAGGCACGGTGCACAAGAGCTGCCTAGAGAAGTGGCTGTCCTCCTCGAATACCAGCTACTGCGAGCTGTGTCACACGGAGTTCACCATCGAGCGCAGGCCACGCCCCCTCACAGAGGTGATGAAGACCAATCATGTTCATGCAAAATATAATAAATAAATATGGATTTTTACATTTCTTTCCCATCATTTTCCACTGCTGCTGTGATCCACCAGATGGCAGTCTAGGACCCACCTGTGGTTACCCACTGGTTGAGAATGGCTGCGTAGCTCTTTTAGTTCCTTATTTTTATTTCACTACAGATAATTAGATTTTGAAGCAGGTATGTACAGGGTTTACTGCTGCCCTGCTGTGTGTGAACTGTTCTCGGATCTTCATGTGTGCAGTGGCTCAGGGACCCGGGACCGAGGAATGAGAAGCGTACGTTGTTCTGTGACATGGTGTGCTTTCTGTTCATCACCCCTTTGGCCGCCATCTCCGGCTGGCTGTGTCTGCGGGGCGCTCAAGACCACCTACATTTCAACAGCCGCCTGGAGGCAGTGGGCCTTATCGCACTCACCATTGCACTCTTCACCATCTATGTCCTCTGGACTCTGGTAAAAACCATAACCCCGTTAGATTGTGTACATGTTGGGGTTATATACTGTATGTTTGCATGTGGTAGTGTGCAGTGAGTTTTTAGGTACATAAAGGTTCCATAAGTGTATTTGAGGTAGTATACAGTACATATTTTATTTCTAAATAGTATGTCATATATTCTAAGGGTTGGGGTATACATGGGGTAGTATACACAAACTGACGAACACTTCTGGTCTGTAGGTGTCGTTCCGCTACCACTGTCAGTTGTACTCGGAGTGGAGAAGAACAAATCAGAAAGTGCGTCTGCTCATTCCTGACGCCAAGGGGTCCCACACTACCCAGCATTCCCTGCTCTCCACGAAGCTGCTGAAAAAGACGGCGGACGAGACCATCGTATGAGATGGCGTGTTTTTTGATGAAGCGCTGGTATAGTGTGCTTAAAGGGTTCTTACTGCACCATGTCATCGGTCGGAGCCGCAGCACTTTTGGATGCATTATTTTCTATTTTATCCTTTTTATTGGTGAATGTGAGCACTTCCTCCCTCCTGAGTGTGTGTGTGTGTGTGTGTGTGTGTGTGTGTGTGTGTGTGTGTGTGTGTGTGTGTGTGTGTGTGTGTGTGTGTTTGCGTGTAGCTTATTCTTGTATGAATCCTATTTATTTGCATACACGGCAATGCTGAGGCCTCATACCACACAGTATAGCTTTTATAAAGGTAACAATTATGCATCTTAAGTTTAATGAAATGGTGCAAACATTATAAGGGACGAAAAACAAACAAAAAAAACAAAAGCAGGGCTAGTTTTTACCTTATTGCTTTTAAGCTAGTTCTGGGTATTTGGCCCTTGTGAGTCGACATGAAGTACCTGTGTAGTGCTGCAGGTGACGGGGCTCTCGTTCGTGGCCTGCTGGTAGGAAATTGAGGAAAAGCTTAGTGTCACAAAATACTAAAATAAACTTGTTGCAAGCTGCAAACATGTACACAGGTAACATTAAATGGACCGTCAGCATTACCAATTGGTCTAATGAGCATTCAATTCTTTGCTCTACCACAAGGTGGCAACAGTGGGCTGTTAATAATCCACTCGAGCCACTGCTATTGAGTTTGGCAAAGGAGCACCATGCAGTGATGTAGCAATCCATGCACGTTTGAGCTGAAGGTGATGTTAGTTTGGTGTAAAGGCTACATATTTTTGTGTATTTAATTAATTTGCATAGTGTTAAAAGAGCAGCATGTGGCTCCAGGGCTGCGGGCTGCTCACCTCTAAGTGTAGGCTAAACATACTCCACCAGAAAGGGAACTGATGGACCTTAATAGGAGTGTGCAATAAAATACTATTCAGAATGCTGCGTGTCATCGCAGGCTGTGCACAGGTTTGCATGCGTGAGAGGTTCTCTCTTCCTCTGGTTCACCTCGTTGGGGTGCTGAGACATTAGGCAGATTAGATGTTTGGGGCAGGCTCTCTGTTCAGCATGGTGCACTCGTGCAGCAGCAGTAGCAAAAACGATAAAGTAGCCAGTTAATGCGCTGATCGAATGTTCTGTTTGCGTTCAGGATCAATCTGTGGAGCATTTGTTTTCAACGTCGACCTCGTACCTTCGTTTCGAACTCGCCCTGCTGCCTGGGGCCGCTTCAGATGTAAAAGGGCAAATGTGTGCGTGTGATGCTTATACACCTCTTTTGTATTAAGGTCTTTTGTGTTTGTAGCAGTTTTACGTTTATATATGCAGTTATTTAGGGAAAGGTTTCGGAAGTGGGAACAAACTCATTCTGATTTGCACCGCCGCTGCGTTTCATGTTGGGACTTTTGCATGTGACGTGTCGCAGGAATCACTTAAACAAAACCATGTGACCTGTTGTTATACACCGCCTGGACAAAAGAGTATCAATAATAATAATATAATGATCTGATGTCAATATAGGTTGAATTTGTTTGCTTTGCCATTTTTTTGAGCAGGCAGTGTATATCAGGTCATTGTGGTAATAACTTCAGACACTTTAAGCTTCATGCAGTAATTTAGGAAAGGTCTGGTTTGCTTACACTACACATTTTGACCTAAAGTATAAGAACATCCAAGTATCACATACATTTTGGCTGTGTGGTGCAGCTTGAGGGGCTGTAATGGGCAGGATCTGGAAGGTTGGAGGTTAAAATCTTGATGGCATTGATCTGGGAACCCAGAGTCAAACCCAGATGACGGTAGTCAATGTTTAGGACAAAAGTAAATGTCCTGAGAGAACTGAAGGTCATATTGCTGTGAGAAGACCCATTTGTTTATGTGGCATAGCACACTGAAGCCTCTGCTAGAGGGACGGTGTTTAATGCTGACCTTGTGCTCTTTCTCTCACCCCAAAACACAGTACACACTAAAAAACATGGCTTTTTAACAGAACACTCTGAACTGTTTTTATTTTTTAGACAGATTCACTATTTATTAATGAAAAAAAAGCAAGCTTTGAACTTTATTTAAAGATCAAACAGATTATTAAAGTTGTTACTGTGATTAGTGACACTAGACATGCTTTCCTAATAGGAGTGAATTTTGGCATCGACTTTCATCGATGTTCCAACTCCTCCAAAGGTGATCAGTGTGGCCCAGGTCTGAGTTCTGCAGGCCGGTCAAACACAGGGACAATTACAATAGAACATATACAGTAGTGTAGTGACCTTCCCCAAACTATTGTTGTGAAGCTGGTAGCATATGAAAGGCGCATTGTCCACACACTTTTAGTCCTATATAGTTTTTTTTTTTAATTTCATTTGTTGGTCTAAATTCAGGGTCAGCTGATGATAAACAGATACAGTGATGGTTTTTAATGACAGCCAAATGATGGGAAAAAAAAAAAGAAAGATCCACTTTAAAGAGTTCTTTTTAATGTCACATATCGTCATGACAGTCCAAAGGTCATGTGTAAATACAGCCGGGCAGGCGGCGACGGCAGCAACATGGTTTAAAGTCTGAATGTAAAGGTGTATATGGATGGTGGTCGACCCGGACGTGTTCACGCCGACGTCCCACATGGTGCCGCAGTCATATCACAGCTCTGCTGTCAGAGATCCAGAGCTGCCAGACGGAAAGCCTGCGTTGCTTTAAGTGTCACTGAACACTATAAATGAATCTTTATGACAATATGTTCTGAAAAAAAAAATGTTGTGCAATAGACTTGATTGAAGTGTTGGGTATAAATCAATCTTCACTCCTGAAGAAACATTTTATTGATCATTTTGTTTCTAAGTTTTTTTTTTTTATTTCAGTTTTTATGGGTCAGCCTCAAACCTTGCTTCCATCTGAGTTGTGCTTTTTCCTCCGCTGTTCATTTTCGCTTTCTTGTTTTTAATGTGATGTAATGACAATAAAGCTTGAGTGCAATTTCAGTACTTATATAAATATCAATGCACTTCTTGCATATAACCATGCCAGTATATATAGGATTATAATGATTATATAGCTGTAGATTGTAAAGGACTATAGGACGAACTTCACACAGAAAAAAAAGGATTCTTTTTATTTTATGGATGCAGAAGTGGATGTTCACTATGCAACCCTGCAGAGTGCAGCCCGGGGGATTCTGTTTTGGTCATTGCTTTCTTCATACACGCTCATTTTAATGTTAAAGGGTTAATCCTTGGAAAATGTTTGATTTTGCATTGATTTTTTTTATTAGTGTTAATAGACCAAGATGAGTAAGTTGAGACCACATGGTTTGTTTTCATGCTGTCACTGTGTTTATGTATTTATACCGTATGTATCATTCGGAATGTATGTCTTATTGTTTAGGCACCAGTTTTTTATGACGCGATGCAGTTTTTTGAGGTTTGATCATATTGATGTAGTGCAGTGCTTGGAGGGTGCCGTCTGTATCATCCTCACACAAATATGTTGGTGACTGCAAACAGCCAAGAAACGTGTGCAAAGCAAATAAAACGTGATGCTCCTGGATCTGACGCTCTGTTCGGTGTGGTGTTCTCTCACGCTTTCGTGTAGTTATTAAATTTCACTTCGCAGCATCATCATGTGTAAAAGGTTTACATATTATAGGATTTTTTTTTTATTACTTCAGTTTTTTTATTACTTCAGTGGGAATACTTGGTGGAACCAGGTTGTTTTTTTTAACCACAAACATACAACTGCTTGGGTAACAGTGGCGAAGTTGTTGGTACCAGACTGGTTTTGAGTATTTCTATAACTGCTGAGTCTAGAGTTACTGAGAATTATTAAAATATGGAACAGAACTCATTGATCATTGAGCAGCAGTTCTGCAGATAAAACCTTCACGATGAAAGATGAACACAATCTACTGACTGAAGGTTTCAGGAACTCGGTGGTTAATTTTCTTCGCGATCGATATGTAAGTTTGTTTGATGGTCACAAAATTAATCCCCTTAAAATCCCAAACTGCTTTAAAGTGGGATTAGGGTGACCAGATTCCTATTCACCAGATGTGGGACAATGTGGGACACCAATTCATACAGTGGCTTAGTGGTTTAGCACGTTCTCCTCTCAGCACTAGGGATTCCCGGCTTGAATCCCCATCTGGGTGGAGTTTCCATGTTCTCCCCGTGTCTGCGTGGGTTTACTCCGGGTTCTCCTGTTTGCTTACACAGTCCAAAAACATGGATCAAGTCAATTGAGTTCTCCAAATTGCCCCATATAGAGTGTGTGCCCAGCGATAGATGGCGCCCTGTCCTGGGTGTATCTGCCCAGCGCCCGAAACGTTCTCCCCTGGATGGGCATGGGGAACCCCCCCACCGTGACCCTAATAGAGGAGCAGAGAAAATATATTTTTTATAAAAAAATATTTTTTTTTTAACCATTATAACGTTTCGAAATGCATCACGTGACGTATTCAGCGCTGTGCTTCGAACCTTACATTGTTATATAACGCATATTGTGTAAGGTAAAAAATAAAAAATATATAAATATATATATAAATAAAATAATATAAAGTGGAAATCAACGTTACGATCGTTACGGCTTCAGTTCGTCCGGTTACCAAACTGATTCGACTCGGGAATCGACTCTTTGTTCAGTTCTACTTAAATGAACGCCTCTTCGCGCTGCCGCCATTTCAGCCCCGGAGCCGCCGCCGCCGCCGCCGCCGCAGACACCAGGCCAGTCATCAGGAGACCGGGAGTCCCGTCTGCAGGTTCATTCACGCGGTTCGGTTTTAAAGCAGCTGCAGCAGCAGGGTTCGGTTCCGTCGAGCTGAGGGCCGCAGAGGAAACGCGACGTTAACGATGTCTGAGGCCGCAGCAGAGAAGCCCGAGCAGGGGTAACGCTTCACACCGACATCCAGCCTCTTACACAGACTTGGCGTCTTTAAGTTGTTCTAACGTGTTCAGTGAGCGTGAGCGTGAGGACGCGGCGTCGACGCTGTGAGTTTGTGTTCGGTTAGTTCGCTCGTTGTTGTTCGCGCGTTTGCGGAGCCGCTAACAAAGGCGCCTCAGTCTGCGGGCCCGGAGTCCCCGGATGTTGGAGTCTCCTCAGGCAGCTCGTGGTCTTAAACACTTTTGTAAAAACTTATTTTAAAAACTATATATATATTTATTTTTTGCCTAAACAAAGAAGTAAAGCTTTAAAATCTGTGCTTTACACTCGTTTTGCTGCAGCGTTCCTCGGGCAAATATTTTGTTCTGTACGAATGAATCGAATCCTGCGATTTTAAACGCTGTGATTTATTCAAACCTGGAACTTCTTTTTAGATTTTGGAGTAAACACACGAATGAAGAATGATCTGCATAATGTCCGAGCTTTCTCATAAATTTCACAGGGACACGAGAGAGATTATTAATAATAAACAACTTTTTTTATTGTTTGCTTTCATTCAAAGAACATTACATTTCGTTACGACTGAATAGATCAATTAAGACAGTTATTTGAAAAGAGATATGAAGAGGACATGAGCATACATTCCATATAATTCTATGTCTGTAAATGGACAGTGTTATAATCTACATTGGCAAGAAAGAGACCAACAACCCAACTACTAAGCCAAAAACTATTACCAATTTACTCTGTCCACCTAATTCCACCATGCATCAAAAACTGGTAACATAATGGACCATACATGTCCAAAACAGGACATGGATCTGACCTGGTCACCCTCTCTAGATTCTATATCAGACATACCAGGCTCCCCTAATAAAGGAGGAACCACCATGCACAAGCCCCTCCAAATTCAGTGCCACTGAAACCTACAAACACCAACATACTCAGCAATCACTGGGCTGGAAGTCCAAATGTAGGCACTTAATTAAAACCAAAATATATACATAAATGTACATAACCTGACTGTGTACATGTGGTGTCAAAGAAATAAATAATCTACAGTGTCTCTAGCTCAACTGTTTATACTATAGCTTTCACCAGACCAACCAGAATTGTTCTTTCTCACAGTGATGTCATCAATGGAAGGCCCAGCCATGAGTCCAGGAAGGAGAGAGTCACCAAGCGAGGGGGCAGTCGGTTTGAACCATATGGAAACCCTGCCAAAAGATACAGAGTGTTCGTGAGCAATATTCCGTACGATGTCAAGTGGCAGGCTCTAAAGGATCTGATGAAAGAGAAAGGTAAGTGTCAGACAGGGTCTGCACTGTCGGCTCAGTTGCCCCGTTGGAGAAGTTCAATCTTGGGTGAATATTGTAGTCTCTAAGAACAGCAGTGAGGTCACTGGATGGTTAGGAGGAAGGAGTAAAGCACCGAGAGCCATACACGGCTTCCGTTTGTAGGCTGTTGTGTAGAAGGGCAGTGAAAGGACAGTTGTGGTTGCACGAATGCAGTGCTTCAGTTTCCATCATTCCTGTGAATGCTATAATATGCTCCATTAATCGTGGGGTGTGATGGCACTGTAAGTGATGTACACTACTCTGAGTGTTAAGGTTTAGTTATAATTGTCTTAATGCCTATTGGTACAACGCTGGCCAATTAGTTTTAATGGTTGAGCGGAGGAGCAACGTTCAACTGACCCATTTTTGTGCCTTTCTTGCTCTGAAGTCGAAGTACCACATTCAATATTCCAACTTAGAGCTCCCATTTGATTAGGTAGTCAGCGTTTAACGCGTTCCCAGGTCATTGTAGTGGCGTATGGTTTGCACGCATGAGAAATGTCTTCTGTTCTTCCTTCTGGAAATTCTCTGTAGAATTAAATTGCATTCTCTTTTTTAGGTATACAAGAGTGAATGTTGTCACAGCAGATCTTCATGTTGTACCTTTTGCCTCGATGTGTATAAGTTGTGTTGGGGTACAGGTCTACAAAGCAAAGCCACTTCCTGAGCTCACCTTTCTGCATTTTTCTAAAGAAAAGGCAACCCGTCGATTGCATTACTGAGCTTGTTGACGTCACCAGGTTTGTTCTCTAATTGGAGCCATGTGTGGTTGATCTGTACGTTAGTCACCGAAGCTGGACACGAGGTTTCAGAGGGTGCTATAAACTGGCTTTCGTCCGAGCGGATCCTTTCCTGGAGTAGGTCCAGCAGAACTTTTCAAATTGAAACTGAAGTGCTGAAAATTAGTCGCTTGTGCCATTGTGGATGCATTTACAGTTGTTTTCAGTATCGAGCCATTGTTAGAACCGTAGTTCAACATGGACTGACGTGATTCTCTTGAAGCCCACTTGCTCAGGTTGTGCAGATGGCACAAGTGCTTTATTTTAAAGAGGCAGTGTGTAGGTCTGGAAAATGGGGTGTTTTTGCACAAGTTGAATATTTTTTATTAGTGTAACATTCAAACTGCAAGACCGCCGATATTAGATTAATACCACAGTAACTTGCGTTTATTATCCAAAATAGGGTTAAAGTAGCTGTCTGCATCTGAGCACTCACTGGACATGAAAATCCCAAGGTTTTCACTTTGATGCAGTAAAATAAACACAACTACAAACCAAATTTCATCTCAAATCGATTTTCATGTTTCTTTACTAGCTGCGTCGTCACTCTCCTTATTTAGACTTCCTTTTTGTCCTACACACTGCTCCTTTAAATAAACTGGGGAATCCTGTGCTCATTAGCAGGAGTAATGCTATTTTTCCATCTTTGCGAGTTGTAATTCATTCAGTCTTGTGTTGAGGTTTTCTAGAAAGGGAGGCTTAAGAAGTCTGAAAGTTTTCAGCTTGCTTGTAGACCTGTACCAGAATTGTGGTGCGGGGGGAGAGGCTCTGGACTCGCGAGCCGAGCTCACTGTCACCGCCGGTTGTGTGTCTGCTCTAAACCCACATTGTTTTCTCGGCTTCTCTCCCTTGGTGTGTGTCGCCTGGATTCTGATTTGTAGTGGGTGAGGTAACGTACGTGGAACACTTAATGGACGCGGAAGGCAAATCAAGGGTAAGTGCAAGAGTCGAAACTCCATTTGTCCGCTTGAGTTATTTCTTTTTCATAATAGCCTGTACAATCCGGGGCATTAAAGCCAAGGGTTTGAGAGTTGAAATATGTCGGCGTGGGCGAGGTTTCGGGTGATCGGACGCTGACCGTGGCTTAGACTGGAGACACGGGGGACCATGTCACACCTCCATGGTAATTCTGGCTCGTGTGTGTGTTCAGTCCCTAAGGGCTGCTTTCTGTACTGTTTTTCTTTTCGGCTCACTTGGGATTGAAAGTAGAGATTGGTTTTTGGCAGACGTCATCTGCCGAAGTGGGAAGGATTTTATTTTTTTTATTTTTTTTTATTATTAAGGTAACTTTTTAGTTGACTGCCCGGAGCTTTCAGCAGTGTAAAGTATAGTTTGTGTAAAGTGTCATGGCCTTGTCCACATTAATATGCAATACCTTTTAATATGTATTAGATTTTATTCCTGTAAAAGTAAACCGGAATTTAGTGGCACTTACCTCACAGTGAGAAGATCTGGTTTTCTGGAGACTGTGACGTGGAACCTTTCAATGTAACCCTTATTGGTTCTACGGTTACTGTAAAAAATTAATGAACTTCAAAAGTTTGGTTACTGCACTTTAAATTAGAACATAGCATTTCTAGTGTCTAGGTGTAGTCATACCAAGGATATAAAATAGACATTTTATTAAAGTAATTAATTATCTATACCTGCTGTCTAATTGTGGTTTTTTGTTTGTTTCCTTGTGTTCCTGGTACAACCTCATGGCATCAAAGGGTTGTGCGTAAGTATTGTCCATTGTTGCTTTAATGTTTTGATTTAGTTTTCTAAGCGTTTCTGGTTTGTTTACATGCTCGGTCATGTTTCTCATGCTCTTACAGGGTGGTTGAGTTCAGAACTGAAGAACTGATGAAGAAAGCCGTGGAAACGGTCAACAAGCACAACATGAATGGGCGTCCACTGAAGGTGAAAGAGGTCAGTGTGGTGTTGAGCCGATGCCCTAATCTGCTTAGAGCTGCGATCATGTACTCACACCTGAACCACAGGTGCATTACATTCTGAATGACCTTTCAGAAGCACAGAGAAGCCATTTTAAAGTTTCCTGTTCTCCTTTTAGGACCCTGAAGGAATGATTGCCCAGCGAGAAGCTCACCGGTCTCAGGGTGGAGGAGGAGGATCTGGTGGAATGGGAGGAGGCATGGGGGGAGGAATGGGAGGAGGCATGGGGGGTGGAATGGGGGGTGGAATGGGTGGTGGAATGGGAGGTGGCATGGGTGGTGGAATGGGAGGAGGAGGCATGGGTGGTGGAATGGGAGGAGGAGGCATGGGCGGTGGAATGGGTATGGGACCAGGTCCTGCAGCTCCCCCTATGGTCAACATCCCGCCAAGTCTCCTGAACAATCCGAACATTCCAAATGAAATCATCCATGGGCTTCAAGCTGGGAAGATCGGGAGCACCATCTTTGTTGCCAATGTAAGTTTGTACATGCATGTGTGTCCCGTGCTGCACTGTGGCACGTTTTTTAAATTTTTTTATATTTTTTTATTTTATTTTTTCTTCTAAACAATTTTGACTTTATGCAGCGTGGCAAAGCAAGTTCTGTTTTAACATTTAGTCCCCCTGTAAATAACCTAAGAGTATATGGGGCACTAAACAAACATTTAGTCCTGTAATAAGTGGAATTAATTTGTGGTTTTGTTTTACAGCTTGATTATAAGGTTGGCTGGAAGAAACTAAAGGAGGTGTTCGGTATGGCCGGCGTCGTCATGCGTGCTGATATACTCGAGGACAAAGAAGGAAAGAGCAGAGGCATGGGAACGGTCACGTTTGAAATGCCTATCGAAGCTGTGCAGGCAGTCTGTATCCTTGTGTGTGTATAACTGAAAATATTCTATGGTTTTAAAATGGCTTCTAGCTGCAGTGCGTCTGCGTGTCTGTCCTTAATTCACGTGTCAGCCATGTTTAACGGACAGCTCCTGTTCAATCGAACAATGCATGTTAAGTTGGTAGGTGACGTTTTATTTGATTCATGCTCTGTATTAAAGTGCGAATACAATGTTCTAAATCTGTTTTGTAAATACAGGATGAGAAATCTTACCTAAGGGAGGGGACTTTGGACCTCCTGAGAGACCTCCGGCTCTACCTCGTGAGCAGCTACTCATATTTAATCTACCATATGAGATTGATGTTCTGTTCTCATAACTTACAGTTTACATCCTCGCTCATGTGCAGGTGGGTTGAGTGGTATCGGAATGGGGCTAGGGCCTGGCGGGCAACCGATCGACACCTCTCAGATGAACCGAGGACCTAGTATGGGATCCGGAGGAGGTGAGCACATGGTTTACTTTTGGATGCGTTATCATTTTTAACCTCTGAGTTTTTATTCAGTCTTTTTATTTATTTATTTTAAGGAATGGACGGAATGGGATTTGGCGGCATGGGTCGAATGGGAGGAGGCGGCGGAGGTGGTGGTGGAGGAGGAGGTGGTGGAGGTATGTTCACCCCTTTGAATAAGGAACATGTGACCTTTCTCTGGATGGAGATTGTTAATAGGAGGATTTTATAGTTTTATATCAAGTTAATAGTTTTCTGTATGTTGGTTCAGGGATGGATAACTTTGGAGGTGGGATGAACAGCATGGATCGTTTTGGTCCCTCTGGAATGGGCCGCATGAACGGTGAGTCTCTGAACCACCACCCTAATCAATGTGCTACCACGCCCACACGCTGGTGTGTATGATGTCTCACTCTGTCCCCTGACCCCTGTTTTCTTATGTTTTTGGGTTTGTCTTCTCCTTTCAGATATGGATCGTGGAATTGGATCTGCTTTCGACAGAGAGTTTGGTGGACGCAGTGAGATGGGCATGTCTCGAAACAACTTTGATGACTCCTTTGATCGGGGGATGGGTCAGTCTCACTTTATTATAGTGAATCTTTATTAATCTGAGTGTCTGAATCGGACTGTTTATATATTCGTGTGCGTTTCTTATTGTAGGTAACTCCATGGGAATGGACCGGATGAACTCCAGTATGGAGCGACTCGGCTCGGGCATGGATCGGATGGGCAGTTTAGACCGGCTTGGGGTGGATCGGATGGACCGCGTGTCCGATATCGACCGCATGGGTTCCGGCTTCGACCGCATCGGCTCGGGAATGGACCGGCTGGGTCCCGGGATGGATCGTCTCGGTTCCGGCCTGGACCGTATGAGCTCCGGTATGGACCGTATGGGCCCTTCGGGTTTCGACCGCATGGGTCCGTCTAATCTGGATCGTATGGGTGGAGGGATGGACTTTTCCTCGCCCATGGGGATGGACAGGATGAATACCGGCCTTGACCGCATGGGCTCCAACTTCGACCGCATGGGCTCGTCCGGTCTGGACCGCTTCTCTGGGGGGATGGATCGTATGGGCTCGTCCAACCTGGGAGGGCAGTTTGATCGGGGTCTAGATATGGACCGTGGAAACTTTGGTGGCTTTGGTTCATCTGGACAAGGTGGAGCTGGTGCCAATGCCAGGAAGGGTTGCCAGATCTTTGTGAGAAATGTAAGTTTATTTTTATTTGCTGTTGGGTTTATTAAAGGTTATGTTCTGCACATGTAGTTATCAGTTAGAGGCTAGTTCTAGAATATTTAGATGCTCATTCCACTGTGACGGATTCAACACGTCTGTCTGTCCTGCAGCTGCCCTTCGATTTCACCTGGAAGATGCTGAAAGATGCCTTTAATTCTTGCGGTAAGGTTGTGTAACGATGCTCCTCATGACTCGCGGTGCAGGACTCCTGATCTGACTCTAAATGAATGCTGCTTTGTTCCCGACACCAGGTGCCGTGCAGTACGCCGACATTAAGATGGAGAACGGCAGGTCAAAGGGCTGCGGCGTGGTCCGCTTCGACAGTCCCGAAACGGCCGAGCGGGCCTGTCGCTCCATGAACGGATACCGACTGAACGGCCGCGAGATCGACGTGAGGATCGACAGAAACGCGTAACGTCCCGACCCCGCCCCTCACCCCCCTGGTTGCCATGGATTTGTTTTTCATTAGTGCAGAAATCTTGTATTTTTAGTTTTTTTTTTTTTTTTTTTTTTTTTGTCTGCTTCTAAGTTTTAAAGACCAAATTCTTACTCGACCTACTTTTTATTGGTATGTTCTTCAGTAAAGAGCTTTTTTGGTAAAAGGTTCAACAATAAAGCTTCTGTACTCGGAGCAACCAGGTGCTGGTGGTGCTTTCTTTCTCGGTCGGTTGGACGCTCCGTCTGAGGTTTCAATTAAGTTTTAAAACCTAAATGTTTGATCTAAACTCGAGCTGCTCGTCTCTTTCCCCCTCAAAGGTTTGTGGTTCTAGGGCGGCACGGTGGCTTAGCATGTTCTCCTCTCAGCGCTAGGGATTCCCGGTTCGAATCCCCATCGGAATGGAGTTTCCATGTTCTCCCCGTGTCTGTGTGGGTTTCCTCCAGGTTCTCCAGTTTCCTCCCACCGTCCAAAAACATGGATCATGGTCAATTAAATTCTCCAAAATTGCCCCATATAGAGTGTGTGTTCAGTGATAGATTGCCCCTCCTGTCCTGGGTATATCTGCCCAGTGCCCGAAACGTTCTCCCCTGGATGGACATGGGGAACCCCCCCTCCCCGCGACTCTAATAGAGGAAAAAGTGGAAGAATGAGTGACCGGTTGAATGAGTTTGTGGTTCTAGTTGTTTGGATCTACAAAGTGTTCATTTCTGATGTTCTGGTCACACCGTTGAATCACGTGACCTCACACCTGTCTTTACGTCAGCACACCTGATGGACGTTGTTGGTGGTCACTTTGGCCACATGGCGGCGCTAGAAAAGTGTACGAGGTAGGTTTTAAGATTAAGAGGTGAATGTTTAATAGTTTATTTGTTTAGAGTTCACGGTGTTCGTGTTGAATTTCGTAATTAATTAAAGAATGAAGGTGACGTGAATTTAAATAAAAAAAAAAGAATTTTAGGTCACGTGTTTGATGTAAACATTTGGGATTTTGCACGCGGCTGCAAAATGGCCGCTCCCTTCATAGTGCACTACGTCAGAAACAGGTTGTGGTTTAAGACACGGCGCTGGATTCTGATTGGTCAACGGCTGATTGCTTTGTAATTAATTTTTGTAACGTACATCTTTAATGTTGCGCTTCGAATCTTCTCAATATTATACATTATTTTGTTTCTTTACGGAATTTTAAAGACGTTTTGAGAGTTTTATAACCGAACAGGTTTCCTTGTTTAAACAGTTCGCTTCGTGTTTTTATCTTAATGAAGATGAAAGCGGTAAGTGTTTTAATCATCTCTGTTTTCAGAATTATAAATGTTATTTACTGTAATCATCATTTTCATTACATGTTCAGTTCAATCGCTGAATTCATGGGTTTCATTCAGTTTCATGAACTTAAGTATTTAAAATAAAACAGTCATGGAGTTTGATTAACTAAATGATTTCAACGCTGCAGAAACAGTTTAGGGAAGGCCCCGTTTTGTTTCCAAACAAAGTTAAAGTCATAACAACATCACTTGTTGCTGCCTGGCCGCTCAAGGAGGATGAGTCCCCCACTGAGTCTCGGTCCTCACAAGGTTTATACCTTAAATAACAACATAAAAGGGAGTTTTTTTCTTGCCACTGTCGCTTCGGCTCGCTCTTTGGGGGTTTAAAGGCTTTTCATTCTGTAAAGCTGCTTTGTGACGACGTTCTGATGTAAAAAGCGCGACATAAATAAATAACTTGAACTTGAACTTCATAAAGACAAAGTTATGTTAACTGAGCCACACAGAGCCCTGACTCTGACCCCATTCAACACCACAGGGATGAATCAGAACTGAGATGGTGAACCAGGGGCCTCCACCCAACATCAGTGTCTGACCTCAAAAAATCTTCTGAATGAATTTACAAAAAAACTTTGTAGAATTTTTTTTGGATTTGTATGAGTGGAAGCTGCAAAAGTTTTATTATGGGTTCTTAAATATCCTGCATACTGTACATCAACGAGAAGATATAAATCCATAAGCTGTGATAACAGGATTGTTTTGAACATTATAGACTCTGAGCTCTTAAACATCACAGATCCCTAAATGTTCTAATGACGTTCTGTGTGAATGTGTAAGAATGACAGATCAGATCATGAGTCGGGACTTTATTTGTTACAGGTAAAACACGTTGAGGTTCACGTTGAGACGTTCTCTCTGCCTCATGATTAACAACCACAGACTCATACACACTGTACTGATTGCACTTTATTTTAGTCACTGTTAAACTGTTAAACGTGGCGGCAGCAGCAACTTCAGACATTACAAAAAGATTAACAGCAGTAAAAAAAAAACACAGGGAACATGAAGGAGTCGCAGGAGAAGCTCGTGTGTTAAACTCCATGCAGTTTAGGATATCAGGTCCAAATAGTAAGACATGAGAATTTTTGTGCAGTTTCTCAACGTGATGTTATAAACGAACACACAGCATCGTTTAACATAAACTACCTCTACTCATTACAGCGGATGGACGGGGTGCGGCGCGAGAACGTGGCACGAGAACGTGGGCGTGGTGTGAGAACGTGGGCGTGGCATGGCGAGAGACTGATGAGAAGTTCTTGGCACGTTTCTGATCCTGATGAGGTAAAATGTAGAAGCGCAGTTAAATTGAATGATGAAGGGCCTCTGATTCAGCTTTAGTGCAGATGCTGCTGTTTGTGCATTTAGAGACTCTTACGGGGTCAACAGGTCTGAGAAAGGGACAGAGCATCGAGGCAGAAGTGTGACCGCAGACCGTTTCAGTCGTGTTGTTATTCTGTAATCAGCTCCATGTTCGTTCGGTTCAGATGGAACACTCGGGGTCGGATCAGGGCGTTCAGTGGTTAAAGTTTAAAATATGATCAGAACCTGATGCCTTTTCATTCTTGTACATTTCTCTTTGATCCTCTGAATTAGAAGAAGACTTCAGAGTCAGGATGCTGAGATTTCTACCTGTAGCTTTGATGTTGTACAGTGAGACGACCTTCAAAGCTCCCTGATGTTTCACAGAAGCCACATGCATCATCTCAGTAATCTCAGCAGGCTGACTCTTCGACCATCGTGTCGTTCAGAGGATCCAGGAGAAACATCTCCACAGGTTCTGATCAGATTTAATCACGATTCTGATCGGACCCAGAGTGCTCTATATAAAAGGAACAGGGGATTCTTTTTACTCAAACACTTTGCTTTAGGTCAATAAAATATTTACATTTAAAGAAGATTAGAAACTGTACTAAGAAAAAAAAAAAAAAAAAAAAAGTCGCACTTTGTACAAGATTAAAACAAATGACGTTCAGTTATACACAATAAAACTATTATCAATATAGAAAAAGGAATAGTTTATATTTTGAATGCAGTATTTCCTCCCTGAAATGAAACGGAACGTTATCGATCAGTAAGGTCAGGATCAGTGTGTGACGGACGCCGGCGGCGTCTCAAACTCGGGTGTGTGATGATTAAATCTGGTCATGATAAGAAGTTGTAAATATTTTCTATAAGGTCAAAATAATTTCTGGTCCCATTGAACTAAAAATAATAAAGTTGAACAAACAAACAAAAAGCTGTTTTAATTAAAACACAGATCTTTAGGCGTTTAAAGCAAATCTGGCGCCCTCTTGCGTTCAAACGGGGAATCGCTACATGCCATTGTATTTACAGCTGTATTCTATATGAAGCAGGTTATTCAGTATTATAATGAATACACAGCGGGACCTTCAAACAGGTACACACGGATGAGCAGGCATTACCCATGATGCACTGCGTGAACAGTGGGACCATGTTTGTACATGTACAGTAGGTAAGGAGCAGTGAGATTGCGGGGTGTCTTTATATATTTGGATGAAGAGTGAAATAGCTGACGTCGCGGGTTCGAGGGTGTAGAGGACATTCGTGCTAAATGTACGTAGAGAACCGTATTCTTAAATTTCACTCTTAATTACATCGCATGCATAAAACCTGCTGAGCGTGCGCTCCGTTTTTACTCTGTTGTCATGAGTAACGCCCTCTGGTGGTTGTTCAGGTCAGATCAGAGCTCGGACCGTGAGCCGGTGGAGGTGTGAGGTATGTCAGTGAGCCGGAGGTCTGGATTTCGGGACGAGAGGAAATACTGCATTCTGCACGATTAGTGTTCAGAAGACCGTCTTCCTTCCTGTAACGAGCGGGCAGTGCACGAACCCTGTACGGATCCTATTGGCCGTCTTTAGGCGAGGACGGCGCCGGACCGCCGGACGACGTCTTCAGGGAACCCAGTGTTTTGCTGAACCACGAGTTCTTGGCAGCTTGTACTTCGTTCATCAGCACGCCTCGCTGATGCTCCAGCTCCTGAGACACAGACACATGTGACCATCGGGTCCACAGTGAGGTCACAACCTCACACACTGATCCTACAGATGGGGTTTGTAGTTCTACAGTTTCATTCTGTAGTCCACTTGCTCCTCTACACACACTGTTAGTCCCCCTTTGGTATGTTCTCTGATGATCAGGACCATGGAGAGTGTTATTTGGGTGGTGGATGATTCTCAGGACTGCAGTGACTCTGTCGGGTGGTGGTGCAGGTGTGTGTGTGTGTGTGTGTGTGAGAGTGTGTGTTATTTGAGTGGTGGATGATTCTCAGGACTGCAGTGACTGTCGTGGTGGTGGTGCAGGTGTGTGTGTGTGTGTGTGTGTGTGTGTGTAAGTGTGTGTTATTTGGGTGGTGGATGATTCTCAGGACTGCAGTGACTGTCGGGGTGGTGGTGCAGGTGTGTGTGTGTGTGTGTGTGTGTGTGTGTGTGTGTGTGTGTGTTTTGGGTGGTGGATGATTCTCAGGACTGCAGTGACTCTGTCGGGGTGGTGGTGCAGGTGTGTGTGTGTGTGTGTGTTATTTGGGTGGTGGATGATTCTCAGGACTGCAGTGACTGTCGGGGTGGTGGTGCAGGTGTGTGTGTGTGTGTGTGTGTGTGTGTGTGTGTTATTTGGGTGGTGGATGATTCTCAGGACTGCAGTGACTGTCGGGGTGGTGGTGCAGGTGTGTGTGTGTGTGTGTGTGTGTGTGTGTGTGTGTGAGTGTGTGTTATTTGGGTGGTGGATGATTCTCAGGACTGCAGTGACTGTCGGGGTGGTGGTGCAGGTGTGTGTGTGTGTGTGTGTGTGTGTGTGTGAGAGTGTGTGTTATTTGGGTGGTGGATGATTCTCAGGACTGCAGTGACTGTCGGGGTGGTGGTGCAGGTGTGTGTGTGTGTGTGTGTGTGAGAGTGTGTGTTATTTGGGTGGTGGATGATTCTCAGGACTGCAGTGACTCTGTCGTGGTGGTGGTGCAGGTGTGTGTGTGTGTGTGTGTGTGTGTGTGTGAGTGTGTGTTATTTGGGTGGTGGATGATTCTCAGGACTGCAGTGACTGTCGGGGTGGTGGTGCAGGTGTGTGTGTGTGTGTGTGTGTGTGTGTGTGAGAGTGTGTGTTATTTGGGTGGTGGATGATTCTCAGGACTGCAGTGACTGTCGGGGTGGTGGTGCAGGTGTGTGTGTGTGTGTGTGTGTGAGAGTGTGTGTTATTTGGGTGGTGGATGATTCTCAGGACTGCAGTGACTGTCGGGGTGGTGGTGCAGGTGTGTGTGTGTGTGTGTGTGTGTGTGTGTGTGAGTGTGTGTTATTTGGGTGGTGGATGATTCTCAGGACTGCAGTGACTGTCGGGGTGGTGGTGCAGGTGTGTGTGTGTGTGTGTGTGTGTGTGAGTGTGTGTTATTTGAGTGGTGGATGATTCTCAGGACTGCAGTGACTCTGTTGGGGTGGTGGTGCAGGTGTGTGTGTGTGTGTGTGTGTGTGTGTGAGTGTGTGTTATTTGGGTGGTGGATGATTCTCAGGACTGCAGTGACTCTGTCGGGGTGGTGGTGCAGGTGTGTGTGTGTGTGTGTGTGTGTGTGTGTGTGTGTGTTTATTTGGGTGGTGGATGATTCTCAGGACTGCAGTGACTGTCGGGGTGGTGGTGCAGGTGTGTGTGTGTGTGTGTGTGTGTGTGAGAGTGTGTGTTATTTGGGTAGTGGATGATTCTCAGGACTGCAGTGACTGTCGGGGTGGTGGTGCAGGTGTGTGTGTGTGTGTGTGTGTGTGTGTGTGAGTGTGTGTTATTTGGGTGGTGGATGATTCTCAGGACTGCAGTGACTGTCGGGGTGGTGGTGCAGGTGTGTGTGTGTGTGTGTGTGAGTGTGTGTGAGTGTGTGTTATTTGGGTGGTGGATGATTCTCAGGACTGCAGTGACTCTGTCGGGGTGGTGGTGCAGGTGTGTGTGTGTGTGTGTGTGTGTGTGTGTGTGTGTGTGTGTGTTATTTGGGTGGTGGATGATTCTCAGGACTGCAGTGACTGTCGGGGTGGTGGTGCAGGTGTGTGTGTGTGTGTGTGTGTGTGTGTGTGAGTGTGTGTTATTTGGGTGGTGGATGATTCTCAGGACTGCAGTGACTCTGTCGGGGTGGTGGTGCAGGTGTGTGTGTGTGTGTGTGTGTGTGTGTGTGTTATTTGGGTGGTGGATGATTCTCAGGACTGCAGTGACTGTCGGGGTGGTGGTGCAGGTGTGTGTGTGTGTGTGTGTGTGAGAGTGTGTGTTATTTGAGTGGTGGATGATTCTCAGGACTGCAGTGACTGTCGTGGTGGTGGTGCAGGTGTGTGTGTGTGTGTGTGTGTGTGTGTGTGTGTAAGTGTGTGTTTATTTGGGTGGTGGATGATTCTCAGGACTGCAGTGACTGTCGGGGTGGTGGTGCAGGTGTGTGTGTGTGTGTGTGTGTGTGTGTGTGTTATTTGGGTGGTGGATGATTCTCAGGACTGCAGTGACTCTGTCGGGGTGGTGGTGCAGGTGTGTGTGTGTGTGTGTGTGTTATTTGGGTGGTGGATGATTCTCAGGACTGCAGTGACTGTCGGGGTGGTGGCAGCAGTGTGTGTGTGTGTGTGTGAGTGTGTGTTATTTGGGTGGTGGATGATTCTCAGGACTGCAGTGACTGTCGGGGTGGTGGTGCAGGTGTGTGTGTGTGTGTGTGTGTGTGTGTGTGTGTGTGTGAGTGTGTGTTATTTGGGTGGTGGATGATTCTCAGGACTGCAGTGACTGTCGGGGTGGTGGTGCAGGTGTGTGTGTGTGTGTGTGTGTGTGTGTGTGTGTGAGAGTGTGTGTTATTTGGGTGGTGGATGATTCTCAGGACTGCAGTGACTGTCGGGGTGGTGGTGCAGGTGTGTGTGTGTGTGTGTGTGTGAGAGTGTGTGTTATTTGGGTGGTGGATGATTCTCAGGACTGCAGTGACTCTGTCGTGGTGGTGGTGCAGGTGTGTGTGTGTGTGTGT
>JAFMOC010000356.1:405000-410000 GCA_019802505.1 Corydoras sp. C115 | reverse complement strand
GCAGCTCCCGCTCCGGCCTCGGGGCCCGCGCGCTCTCCGGCGCATCCTCGGGGTCCCGGGCGGCGTCCTCCTCGGGAGGTGGCCGAGCCGACCGGAGGTCAGCCACGGTGAACTCCGGCCGAAAGGTCCGAACCTTGGAAATGAAGTGCACTCGATGGTTGTGAGACGAGGCGGCGTGGGGGACGCCTTCACGTCCCGCGCCGCGCGTGGAACTCCCGTCAGCCTCAGGACCGTCCTCGGACCCGCGCCGAGGAGCTACATGATGACCGACGCACGCCGCGCTCCTGCAGTCCTGTCCAACATAACCAGGGACGCACACCGCCGTCCCGACCGCGCCGCTCACTCGGGAACGGCCGCTTCCTCCGCCGCGGTCACAGAGACGATCTGTTGCCTGGCAACAGACAGCGAGACGGGCGGGGGGGGGTTAACAGACCGGCGACGGGCGGCACGTCTCCCATGCCGTCCTCTTCATCGGAAGCGGGCGTGTTTTCAAACCGCCGGACGCCTGGATCGTCCTAAAAGTGTGGACTCATCGGACGTTCGGCCGACGGACCTCGCTCGGCTTCCGCGGCTCGAGGGAGGAGACGAGGACGAGGACGAGGACGACGCTCCAAGACGAACTCCTCCGAATGCGAGAAAACCTCGTTAGGAAAAAAAAAAAATCCCCGTCTCAGACGAGAGGCTCCGGAAAACCGCGGGACGGAAGGAGCAACCAGAAAGGTTCAACCCCCCGAGCCGCGGCTGGACATCAGGACACACCGAGAGAGGAGAGAGACACTGTGGATGCTACAACAGCCAGCCGGAGAGCAGGAGAGGAGGAGAAGAGGAGGAGGAGGAGGAGGAGGAGGAGAGCACAGGAGGAGCGTCGCCGAGAGAACCGCCGGAGAACGGAACGAACGCTGAATGCTGCGAGACGCCGTTTGCTGACAAACACAGAGACGCGGACATATGGAGGAACAGCAAGATGGAAGGGGAGGGAGGGAGGGGGGGTGAGGAGGAGGTCCAGGGGCCTCGAGGGAGAATGCCGTAATGACGAACCAATCAGAACAAAGCAGTGCAAGCCCCCCGCCCCCCCCCCCCCCCCCCCGCCCGCCCGCCCCCCCTCCCCCGTCTCTCTGCTCATATGCTCCATCCATCGCCGGCGCCCTCGATACGCCGTGGACACATCAGCGTCTTTCACATTCAGAAAGACGGGGGACATCCAGCGGCGTGGAACTCGACCGGACGAGAGAACACGGAACGTATAACTGCAGAGCGATTCACGCAGAGTTACAGATTAATAAATAAAAAAAATCTGATTTAAGACTTTAAATTCGGGCGGCACGGCGGCTTAGTGGTTTGGCATGTTCTCCTCTCAGCGCAAAAAAACGCATCTGGGTGGAGTTTCCATGTTCTCCCCGTGTCCGCGTGGGTTTCCTTCGGGTTCACCGGTTTCCTCCCACAGTCCAAAAACATGGATCGAGTCAATTGAGTTCTCAAATTGGCCCATATAGGGTGTGTCTGTGAGTGAGTGTGTGCCCAGCGATGGATTGGCGTCCTGTCCTGGGTGTATCTGCCCAGCGCCCGAGACGTTCTCACCTGGATGGGCATGTGGAACCCCCCCCCCCCACCCTCCACGACCCTAATAGAGGATAAAGTGGAAGATAATGGATGAATGAATGAATGAATGAAAGACTTTAAATTTAAAGACGTATTTGTGTTTAAAAAACATTGATAATTACATGATGTTTAATTTTTCTACAAAATGAAGCAGGATTTAAAACTGCATCTTTATATTAAAAATTTATAAAACACAGAAAATAATAAAATTCGTGATTTTATTGTCGTTAACTGTCCAAAAGGCTGCAGTAGCGCCTTTAAACAGCAGAGGGCGACAAATACCGCGCTTCGACTCAATGCCATAGGCACAATATAAAACCATTACTGTAATAAAGACAGGAGACGGGACAGGTCCTAAAATCTTTCATACTGATACATATTACCGATTCCAGCTCTTAAAAATGTGTTTAGGAGATAAAAGGTTTGTTTGTTATTAAAATAATGCTGAATATAAAGAGTGCTTTACCTTTAACAGAGCCAGAGCCACATTAAAGATGATGTTCAAACCCTGCAGACAGAATAACAGAAATCACTGACTCTATAAATAAAATCTGTATATATTTATGTACTCATGTGGTTCAATACTTGGTGACACACACACACACACACACACACACACACACACACACACAGCCCTTCGAATCCTGGGCAGACCCTGAATTCTGCAGACGTCTGTGAAGTGAAGGATAAAGTTCTGATTTTTAACCTGAGATCAGATGTAGAGCAAAATGAAAAGTGTCTCTCAAATGTATTAGAACGCTGAAGGTTTTATTTCATGTTTAATTCTAATAATAAGATAAAAAAAACTTAATGAGACAAACAAGAAAAACCTTATTTTTCAAGGTCACAACCCTGAGAGAGGCATCCGGGGAAAACGAGGACTCGGAATGAAAGCATTCTGTCTCGCTAATGAATTTCTCCAAACACACACACACACACACACACACACACACACACACACAGAGTTTTATGCAGAGGCGAATTTGCATTTTCCCAAAATAGCTCAGGAATATAAAGAAGCTGAGGGTGAGGTGCTGGAAACAGGAGGCGGGGTGCACACGTCGGTCCTCTGTTTCTTACAAAAGTGACAGAGTGATGGACAGGTCGTGGTGGACAGGAGTGCGTGTGTGTGTGTGTGTGTGTGTGTGTGTGTGTGAGAGAGAGAGAGAGGTGTCATCTCAGAAGCAGGAGGAGACGCAGTGCTAAAGCGAGCTCCTCATGGGAACATCCATCTCAAACATAGCTCAGACGGTCCGTTCACATGGCAACACCGAGCTAAAAATACCTCCCTCCTTCTAATAATAACACAGAAGAGAAACCTCTAGATGGCGCCAGTGTGTCAGGATGAACACTTGAACCACAGCCCCTGGCAAAAAAAAACGATGGAGCCTCCACAATCCGTGATGTCCATCGCGCTCCATCACAAAAAAATAAAAATAAAAAAAAGAATCTCAGCAGAAACAAAACTGAACATCCAGCTTCCAAAACACAGACAGACAGACAGACAGACACAGACAGACAGACAGACACAGACAGACGAGCTGCACATTTACTGTAATTTATTTGAGGGAATCTCACTTATATAATTAGATAATAGATTTTTTTAAAGCACACAGAACCCAACATGTTATAGCAGGCTGATCCGGTGCACCTTCATCATCATCATCATCATCATCATCATCATCATCAACAAAGCCTCAGAAAGCACAGACATGACCTCACTGACCTCACACAGCAGCAGGTCCGTAATGTGAAAGACCATACAAAGAGGAAACTTGGCGGTGAAGAGTGTGAGGAACCACTGGGAGGCGTACATGTGGGCCTCCAGATTCAGGTCCTGGAAGTGAGACCACAGATCCGGAAGCAGCTCCTATTTTAAAAAATTAAATAAAATAAAAAATAAATAAATAAAAGGCGACGTTATCTTCATTAATAAAAAATAAATCAAAATAAATTAATAAATCGATTAAAATGGCAGAAGAGAATTAAACTTTGGATTTGGTATGTTCTCCCCACGTCTGTACTAAAAGGCAATTAGATGATATTAAACTGTCCAGGTGTGAACATGTGTGTGTTATTGTGCATGTCTGAGCTGTGACGGGCTGGTGACCCATACATGCAGGGATAGGCTCCAGCACCTTCCCCTAATCAGTAAGATTGGACAAGGAATGAATACATGAACGATAAACAATAATAAATAATTATATTCATAACAATTTATTTATAAGAAATAATCAATGAGGGCAGCAGCCACCTTTCACCACCACACAGGTGTGTGTGTGTGTGTGTGTGTGTGTGTGTGTGTGTGTGTGTGTGTGTGTGTGTACAGATCAATACTAACTGTATCTGTCTGATGTTAAACTGTCTCTTTGGCGTTAATTGCGTTGCGGCGGTTAATTAAAACCCCCTTTTTGCAGGAATGTCCTGTTAATGGCCTGCAGAATGCTCTGGAGTCCCTCACCCACCCCACCCGCCCCACCCACAGCTTTATTTACCCCCCGGCCGTATTGCCCCAGTAGGATGGAGGTGATGTGAACCTGTATCAGACGCTCCAGCTGATAGAACTTGCAGTGCAGATCCTCAAAGTTATTTTTGTACAGATCCCGGAGTCCATACTCATACATGATCTTCACCAGCACACAGAACGCCTGCTCCTCCGGCATCTACACACACACACACACACACACACTTAATCTTTTGTTTGTAAAAGTCTACACTCTGCAGTACAGTACCCTCTGTCATGTCTGAGGTCGTGACCGGGGCGACACTGCGGTGCAGCGGGTTCAAACCCTGAACAGTGTGCAGTGTCTGTCTGTCTGTCTGTCTGTCTGTGGTGCTGCAGACGGGTGTGGGTGTGTCTGAGTCTGAGGTTGGTATTAAATCACAGACGGCGCAGGTTTTCAGGGTCGAGTTGGATTCTGCAGGTGGACGTCTGAGCCATTAATATTACCGACACCCGCCGGGCGTCACGGACGAGGCCGGGGCTAACGGAGGTAATGCGCACACACACACACACACACACACACACACAGAATTCAGCGCACTCGTATTTCTGGTTTCTGCGTCGCTCGTCCTCAGGATCCCGGATTAAAGACGTGAGCATGACGATCACTTACATGCAGCAGCAACACGGCGGCCAGGAACGACTGACCCTGACAATACCCGATCTCCTCATCATACACCGAGTACGCCTGTGGGGGGGGGAGGGGAGGGGGGGCATTCCATTAAATACATACGACCAACAATCATATAATAATAACAACAACAACAATAATAATAATATTAATAATAATAATAATACAGGCACGGTGGCTTAGTGGTTTAGCATGTTCTCCTCTCAGTACTAGGGATTCCCGGTTCGAAGCCCCATCTGGATGGAGGTTCCATGTTCTCCCCGTGTC